>QLOI01001093.1:0-50218 GCA_003313605.1 Tuber umbilicatum
TGTTCGTAATCCTAAAGAAAGCGCCGTTCATAGATCTACTTTGTCTCCACCGGGTTATCCCCTCGTTTCCGGGCTTGGATTACCCACAGATCAGAAATACCGGACCCGCGATGGTGATATTAGGGATGTTTGGAACCAGGCCGTCAAGGAAGGCAAAGGCAAAGTTCTAAGTGTCAAAGGATCTGAGGTTAAGGAGTTTGATATCGGTTGGTTGCCGGCCTGGCGAGGTTTCCTTGTAATCAGGAAGAGGCTGACACGAGACCGGTATGGGCACAGACCAGTTAACGCAGAATATTCACTCTTTGGGATCTTACATCAAGAGAATTCCCGGCGCTAAGAGGATCGCTATTTATCTTGCGAATGATGTTGAGAACCTTGTGGCTTCTTTTGGTAATAACCCCCCTACTGTGGGCCTGCAATGAAGCTCTGACAGCGGGTTAGCTTGCGCGTTCTACGACCTAACTCTCATTGCACTTCCATTTGACCCTAAGAGTCCTCCGGATGTTGCATCTCTTCTCAAATGTTCAAAGGCCGACGTACTCATTGCGCCCGCTGGTGATCTTGCTCTCAACGACGTCGATGGCGCCAAAAATATCAAGGAAATTATCTACGTGGTTGAGCCGGGATCCCAGCATCTTGATTGGACTAGCCCAAACGGAAAAATCAAGTCTTCCGTTTACCACGATGTAGTCAAGATACCTGGTACTGGCGCTGAAAACGTGGATTTGGGTGGCCCCGCAGTCGTTGTGTTTGGCCCAAAATACATTGGCGGAGAGAGGAGAATTGAGATGGCTGAATTCAATCACAAAGTTTGCTTTTCACAGTACGGGCATGTCGTCGTGTTCAGATGCTGATATTGGGGTCATAGCAAATCATCGCCGGCGTCGCCTCTACAATCGCTTCTGTCAAACCCGGGCCAGAAACACTCAAGCCGGATGATATCTTTATCCCAGTTGACACTTTATCGGATATCTATACCCGTATCTTTACTTATGCAGCGCTTGCGAGTGGTGCAACAGTCGCGTTGAACCCTATTGCGGGTATCCACGCAGACCTCGAGCTTTGCGTCAAACACGTTCGGCCCACGGTCATCGTTGCTTCCACCTCTACACTCTCATCTACTGCTGCTATTACGGCAGGGTCGCGAATGGAGATCTGGCACAATATCCTGCACTACTTCCAATGCCGTACTCTTGAATCTGGTCGTATTCCAAAAGGAAACGCTCTCATTCGCTTCAATGATTATACCCGTCCAGACGTTGGCCAACCGTCTCGCCTCCGTCTGGTATTTAGCGCTGAGAGGGCCGGCGATCTCGATTCCCACCCACTTAACTCTGAGGACCTCAACGATTTAAGAGCGTACTTTGGGGCTAGGGTTGTATATGGGCTGAAGCATCATATGGTCGCGGGGCCAATCAATCAACAGCATGTTTACGATTATAGGGTACAGCCACAGACGCCGAAGCCAAGCAGGAAGAAGGGAATTCCAAGGAAATGCGCCCATTTCGGTGGCGTCATGCCAGGATGCGAGGTTTTCACTAGGGATTGGGAAACATATAGGGCCAGCGATGCAGATGGCAGCAGAGGAGAGATTGTTGTGAGAGGGCCTACAGTTCTTGGGGGAGAGGCCCCGTTGGGCGTCGTTGGGAAATGGTGGCCGGATGGTGTCCTGAGCTATGTGTAAGCACTTGTGTGGGCGAAAATCATTATCAGCGGGGTTTCCTTTATTCGTTATTGGCGGATCTAAGCCAAAAGTTGTCAATTAGCTAGTTCTTTTGAGTTTTAGTCAAGGGTATGAAAGCAATGGTAAAACAGTGCTTTGCGAAAAATAAGCCGTCATGATATCATGGCGAGACTCCAAAGAAAGCTCTACTGCACAGGTTAACTTAGCTCCAATATTGCGGAGTGTATAATCCTGCGAGTGCATTATGGTCCGAGAATCGGTGGCTCTTTTTCTCTTCTTTCCTCCTTCGTACAAGAGCACGGTACAGGTGGACTATGACACCCGAGCACCAGTGCTCTTGCAGTAGGCGCCATACTGAACCTCTCACTACTATCCGAGAGCACGGCAGCATGTGACACATAACTTCCTAACTTGTACAATCTATCCGCTGCCAATCAGACGATAAGTTGCTTTGCTCGAGTACAGTACCTGTGCCCTATGTGCAGTTTTACAGCGCAACCGCCAAATACGTTTTGTTCTCACGCACCGTCTTTTTTTTTTTTTTTTGCCCGTGGGAGAGACGAGTGATGAGGTGTGAGGAGAGGAGGGATTAACGTTCCAGAAATCACGTGGATGAACGGGGTTTCGGGATTGCCATAATCGCATTCACCCTTTTTCTCTTTTTTGATCGCCTCGGATCATGGCATGATATCCCTTTGACATTTTTGTAGTATTTCGGATTGAACGGGCAAAGAGGGGCCAGCGTTGAAGGTCAGTCTGAACCTTCTGGTGCACCTTTCGATACTGGAGTATAATGCTGTGGCTCGCAGCAATACTATCAAATCTTGGAGGGGCGAGAACTCGGAAGGAAATACTTTCGTCATAAGTTTTTGTCACGGGAGTGGGTATTGTGAGTAATCTGCGAAATGGGTTGGAGTTACAAGGGTTGTTCTTGCGTGGGGAAATGGTGGTCTCTCGTTTTCTCTCGTTTGTACTGTACATCAATGTACAGCGCACAAATTACATTTCTATCATCAAATTCCTCTCTAGGCGCCCGCGTGTGCTGTTTCCGCCTTTCCTTGCCCTGCGGCTTTTGAGTTGCAGATACAAGTTACTGTAACACATACTTTGTGAGGGAGACAAGAGATCTAATCTATTGCACTATCGATGTCCGGCTGGCTGCGAGGATCTCCCATACCCAATCCTTCTTCCGTCGTCCACCTTTTCTTCTAGTCCACCTTTGCTCATTTCTTGCTGAATCCATCTCTCCTCCTCTCCTCCTCTCCTCCTCTCCTCCTCCCTCCCTCTTCCCTCGCATCATCCGAATTCACCTGTGCCTGGCCTGATCACCCCTCCACATCCTCTCGTCCACTAGGGTGCCAAAGTTGCATTATCTTCGATTGCCCTCACACCTGCCGTCCCCTTCTGCTGCTGCTCAAACGCACATCACCCCTTCGTTCGCTGTAAACTCACTCACCAAAACTCTTGCCCTCACTTTCCCACTCGTCCGCGAGGTCCTGTCTCCGCTTGTTTGCCCGGTAGCCTTCTGATTTTCTTCGCTCCGTCGAAAACGCTCGTCTTCCCCCTCCCCCTGGTTTCCGGGCTCGTCTCGGTTCAAGCACCTTGCGGGTACACCCTACACGTTGATAGCGTGCGCTGGATCGTTTGGGAACTCCACGGCTCCTGCCAACACCCCGCTCTGGTTCTCCCCCGTATCATATTTCCTGCTCACTAACTCTACGAGATCGTTTCTATGCCCAGTGGTTTCGTCGTTTGAATAATTTTATCAGCATAACACGTTATCCTTTGTGGATTCTAAACCTCCGCTATACAACACACGCCATTTCTTTTCTACCCCCCCCTTGTAAACACCACTTGTGCGAGGTCGGGATTATCTTCCCTCTGGCTCTTTGAACAACTTTGGCTTGGGTTTCCGGTTCCCCTCTAACGCTGCGGCTACTCCGTCCTGTAAACTGGTGGGATAGTATTTACGACTCTTGTATCGCGTCTACGCCAAACGAAACGAAACGAGAGCCTCTTTACGGACACTTGCAGTGCTATTTGGCTCGCCACTTTGCTCCTCTCTTCTCTTTATTTCTCCCTTTTCTGCCGTTGGCATCCTTTCTTTTCCTTTTCCCCCTTATACCGGTTTAGCGGTCGTTATCTACTGTGTCCTCTCATCTCCAGACTTCGTTCTTGAGGTGTGAGGTTCAGCAGTATTCGACTATCCGCCAGACCAACTTGAATCATCGTCGTCCTGGCAACAAGAAGAACTTACGGAGCTCTTTCATCCTCCGACGAAAGTGAAGGCGAACCTCCGATTTCAACGCAAGAACACGGGACACCGAGCAACCTGAGTTTGGCATCTGCGGCTCCTGGAGCACAAGTACAGCAAGCGTCATCTTCCGCTACCCCTGCCCAACCATCAGGGAGTCAGGAAAGTCCGGCGAGAAAACGTAGACGGACCTCCGCATACAGCCCTAGTAGCGCTACTTCGTACCTTCACCCCCAATCCGCTAGCGGCGCCAGTAGCAACGTCACCGGTAATATGAGAATCGAAAACAATGGGCTGAACTCTCAGGCTTCGGTGGCGGATAGTGGACGTTCGGGAACTAACGGAGCCTCGTCGGCCGCTGTGGAAACAAATGGAAACGGTGCTGGTATTCGTAATGGTTCTGGAAAGCTGGAGGGCGGCTCAACGGCTTCATCTTTTACAATGCTTGCTCCACCTACACCTAAGCCGAGCTACTTTGGCCATGATCGGGAGGAGATCACTAGGATCGTGATTCAGTCGTTGGTGGATTTGGGGTATCACAAGACAGCTGGTGTGTTGGAGGAGGAGAGCGAATACACTTTGGAGTCGTCGGAGGTATCGGAATTTAGGGATGCTGTGCTACAGGGTCGATGGAATAAGGCTGAGGAGCTGTTATTTGGGCTGGAAATTAATAAGGATGCGGACGTTAATGTGAGATTCTCCTCGATATCCTGATGGTGGCGGGGCGGGGGAGTTATGCTGGATTCAGACTTGGGCTCGAGTATTAACTGAGGGAACCCAATAGGCTTTGTTGTTTTACATGAGACAGCAAAAGTTTCTTGAGCTTCTGGAGGTTGCAGACGTTTCGAGAGCTTTGCAGGTTCTCAGGACGGAGCTAACTCCCCTCAATCAAAGTGTAGAAAAGCTACACTCTCTATCGAGGTATTTTTCTTGTTATTTGCCCTTGAAGTACTGGTTATTGCGACTAATGAAATATGTAAATGGGACAGTTTAATGATGTGTATATCTGCCGACGATCTTAAAGCACGAGCCGAGTGGGACGGCGCGGCCGGGTTGTCTCGCCAGCAGCTGTTGTCGGAGCTCTCGAGTAATTCAAGTTCTAATTGCCCCTTTTGTGCTCATGGGTTTTAACGTATTTTGTGCTATAGAGTCCATCTCGGCCTCCGTAATGATCCCCGAACACCGACTTGCTTCGCTATTACACCAGGTCAAGCAAAACCAATTATCCAAGTGCCTTTATCATAATACCGCGAATTCACCTTCATTGTATACCGATCATCATTGCGACAGAAACCAGTTTCCGTTGTCGACGGTAGAAATTTTGACTGACCACAAGGACGAGGTCTGGTTTGTGCAGTTTTCGAACGATGGAACACGATTGGCCACTGGGAGCAAGGATTTCACTGTTATAATATGGGACTTGGAGGTGATTTCCTTGGTTACTGTGCGGGGTCTTGTTACTGAATACTTTGAAGGATTTTCAACCGATACATCACCTGAAGGAACATACGGGCGCGATAACTTATCTTCGGTGGTCGCCTGATGACTCGAAGCTGTTGAGTTGCTCTCAGGATAAACAGGCAAAGTTATGGGATACAACGGCATGTTTAATTTTTGGTCTATTGGGTGTGATATTTTTATCTAACTCAATTCAACGCTTAGACTGGCGGATGCATAAGAACGATGAGTGCCCACACTGACTGGGTCAGTTCGTGCGCATGGGCTCCGGATGGGCAGACTTTCGTGACTGGAAGTGTGGATAAAGAGATGATTCTTTGGAATCTTTACGGAGAGAATATCCACACGTGGACCGGTGCAAGGGTATACGACTTGGTGGTTACGGCGGACGGGACACGATTAGCTGCGGTATGCACCCAGATGAAGTTACATGTTTTCAACTTTGTTACCCGAGAGAAAGAGTATGAGCGTGATCTAGGTGGCGTTTCCACATGCATCTCTGTGAGCAAGGATTCGAGATACGTACTTCTCAACATGGGTGCCGGGGTTCAAGAACTCCGGCTCTTGAACATTGAAACGGGTGCGGATGTTAGACATTTTTCGGGAACGAAACAGGAAGAGTTCGTTGTAAGGAATTGTTTCGGAGGAGCTGATGAGAACTTTGTTGTCTCTGGTAGCGAAGGTTTGTGTTCATCTATTGAAATATTGAGGTTTGGATACTAACACTAAGTTTGTAGACTCAAACGTCTACGTCTGGCGCAAAGAAAACGGTGCGCTAGTAGAAGTCTTGCCCGGCCACTCGGGGATTGTGAATTGTGTGGCTTGGAACCCTACAAATCCCTACATGTTTGCTTCGGCTGGGGATGACAGAAACGTGCGAATGTAATATCCACCCCCTATGCCCTCCTTGCCCGATTGGGTGGCTAATATGATTGGATACAGATGGTCAAAAGCCCCTCAACCTCAATTGAAGGGTAAAATGAAGGGAGTCGCGGACTCATTTGATCGATAATTGAACAACTCGTACCCTGATGCTAGTAAATGGCTAGAAACAAAATGGACAGGCGAATTCGTTGCATGGGGTTACATTATCTTACATAGTCAGTCTGACCTAGTATTAGTCTCTTGCGACACTTATGTTTTTTTTCTTTTGTGGCATGCACGAGTCAATAGCACAGTATTTACAAGGATTGGAGTTCTTTCTTTTTTCTTTTTCTTCGTGGTGTAGTTGAAGGTGCTTTCGCTTCCAGTAACCATGTTTGTGATTGTGAGGATTGGGTTTGGGTGGTTTGCACAGATGGAGTTTTTCTGACATTCAATTGTATAAGCTTTGATGATGGGATGTTGGGTGCACGGGCTGGATTGAATTGGATCGGGTATGGAAAGGGGGAGGGGGAGAGATGGATATTGTGTTTTTAAACTCTTGTTGGAGTGATTATTGCTCGTAGGTACTTATGGGTTGGCATAGATATCGTTGCTATTTTTAGTTCTTTGCGATTTTCTGTTCACGCAATTGCACTTTGGAAGTTGACGTGAGATCGGTGGGAACTGCGTAATTTTGAGCCGCATTCTATCATCTTCAAGGCTACACTTTTTGTCTTCGACACTACCCCCCACTCAACTCTCAACTTATACCACCTAAACTACAAAGGACCAAAACGGGTAGGAACACTATAGAAAGAGGCAAGGAACGGCACTAAAAGGGTTCCAAGATGTTTACCGGAATTGTCGAAGCAATCGGGAGTACTGCCTTACCCCCCCCCCTCTACAATTAAACAAAATAGCTAATATTGCTCTTTCCCTACTAATTAGCAATCTCCTCCATAACGCATTCCGAAACAACTCAAACCACAACCTTAAAGATCGCCGGTGCCACTTCAATCCTCACGGATGCCCATCTTGGCGACAGCATAAGCGTAAACGGCACCTGTCTGACAATAACCTCCTTCACACAAGATACCTTCACGGTAGATCTCTCTCCGGAAACTCTCCGACGCACAACATTCCCTCGATCCCTCCCTCCCACTTCTTCCAGCCCGGTGCAAGTCAACCTCGAACGCGCCGTCAGCGGCGACGTGCGTTTCGGCGGACACTTTGTTCAGGGACATGTGGACACCATCGCTAGCATCGTCGATAGAAGGTCCGATGGAAGCTCGGTCGTGCTTAGGTTTAAACCTAGGGATGGGGAGGTTATGAAGTACGTTGTTGAGAAGGGCTATGTTACGATTGACGGGGCGAGTTTGACCGTTATTGCTGTTGGTGGTGGGGATGGAGAGGATGAGAGGTGGTGGGAGGTCATGTTGGTTGAGTACACCCAGGAGAAGATTATCACTGCTAGGAAGCAGGTTGGAGAGGAGGTCAATGTCGAGGTTGACATTACGGGGAAGTATATTGAGGTTTGTTTTACTACCTTCTTGAAGGAGTGGCGTGGGTGTTGGCTAAGGCGGTGTTTTATCGGGCGTTGTAGAAACAGGTTCTTGCGTACTTGGGCGCTGGGGATGATGGGGAGGGGAGGGGAGGCTTGTTGGAGAGGCTTGTGGAGAGGGTTGTTGAGAGGAAGCTGTCGGAGAGGAAATAGGCCCGTTATGAGGCTGATATAGTTGCTTCATAGGGCGTTGTGTATCATATGCGCTTGATTGGCCTACTACTCGTAGATTCAAAAAGCTCGGACGGGCGCTAATAAGCGCAAAGCTGGTTTAGAGGGAAACGGGGCGAAATGACTTGATGGCATCGCCGAACACCTAGAAACTCCGGGATGATACCCAAAGAGAGTGCCATTCCTTCCATCGTCCAATTGGCACATTGTGGGAGTTCCCCTAGGCAGACTACTGAACGTTGGTTTTTTATTCTTATTCTTACGATTACGCCAGCAGTCCTTCTCACATACCGACACCAAATAAATGAGTGAATGCACCTTGATATGCCTCCTGCACGTACCTGTAAACCCACAAAATTGTACCCGACATCACGCAATACACCAAGGCCATATACCATACACACGGGCTTACCTTCTTTACCCTGCATCGGTTCAGCCGTGGAAATCCCGAAGGCTGGAAGAGAAATGCGTGTTGTGCAGAGGCGCCGTCATAGGACATCACTCACTACCATATCCGGAACGAGCTAATCATCGTTTGGCTGGGATGCGGATGTCAGAATGCAGAATATCATATACACCAAAATTGCCATTCCGCCGGTCCGCAAGTACTCAACTGCGTCCATCGGGGGGGGGGTTGCGGGCCGGGTATGATAGGAATATATTATCACCCGTTTTGAATATTTTTCTAGAACCCTAGCTGTAAACGGAGTAGTGTGATAGTGGGTTAAACGCCATAGGGCGAAATGAAGAATTTTCACAGCGGTATATTCAGGCTTCTCACTAGCCTAGGCATAAGTTGCTTCATAATCACGTGAATATGTTATGAAACATTTAAAGACTCAGCAATTGACCTGAGATTAAAGATGTGACTGCCGGCTCCTCCATTCTGTAGGCTGGAAGAATAAAGCAAGTTTGCAAGAAAACTAGATTTTCTCAATACCGGATTTGGTATGCATGTACATTGCCAACAATGTCAACTGAGCAATCCGGCTGTACATGGACCCAGATTTAAGTAAAAATTAAAGACCTTATTGGATATATGTATATGTCAGCCTGAAATAGATACTTCCTTTTAGCCAGCTAGCTAATGAGTTTGATTGAAAAGTAGGAAGCAATGCAAGAAGTACTTGTGAAAGAAGAGTTATACCGGTGTTTGGTAATTGAAATCACTAAATAAAACTGTGAAATAAAGTTCAAGTATGCTTCAAAGCATGTCCGTCATTCCAGCTCTACTCTATTCTATCCCACTTAAACTGGCTACACTTATTGACAAATTAGCCCAAGAAGTCAATGACTTACAGACCGTGCCCATGTTGCTTTTTTCTAAATATCATATGCTCCAAGCGTGTTCAAACAGACAAAATCCCACCCGACGTCTGAATCGAATGATAATCTAGCATTCCGTTGATGACAAGTATTACAACTATATAGTACTTCTGAGTCCCCCGTCCAGCAGAAGTTGCCACTTGACACTTTATCGTTGGAACTATGCTACACGCAGAGGGCGAAAATTCATGGCGTCGATATCCAATATGCCAGTTTTCCACTCTCAGTATACCGCCCAACCTCGGGCTCCTCTCCCCGCGCCACACCCTAATCCACCTTCTCCCTAGCATTGATCGCAGCAACCGTCTCCTCAATCTTCCTAAACGGCCATGAGAATGGCGGATACAAAAATGGTCTAAGATCAAACCGGTTATCGTCGGGACTATACTGTTCGGCGTGGTATGCGGGTGTCAAGACCGTCATTTTGTGTCTATTGATTGCGTAATAGTAAAAGAAATTCCGAGTCTTGGTAGCGATGGCTCGAGGACTCATCCTGTCTCCCCACTCGTGCAGGAGGCGGTTAAATGCGCCCCAGGGCCCGAGTTTGTGGTTCTTGCGCAACTGCCCAAAGATGGAGAGTTCATCGTATGTAAAGCCCATGTCTGCCTCGTCGGATTGCACGTAGGTGCTTGTTATGGGTTCGAGTTCGGCCGTTGGGATCGCAGTGAGGAAGGAACTTAGGATCGGCAGGTTGAACTTCATTGCGGCATAGGATATGAAGCGTTTTAAGTCGGTCTTGGATATGCCGCCGATGGGGTTTATGTCTGCGCTTGAGCAGTCGTATTTGGTCATGTAGCCGCGGAGACTTCGCGGTAGTTTCGTTAGCTAACATTCGCATCTGGGAACATTCTATAGGAGGCACCATTCATCAACATTCGCACTTCCAAGAACCAATAAACCGCCTTGTTTTCCGCGGCACCAGGGAAGTAGTTGAGCGAACAAGTATGCTAAGACCATTCTCAATCGTGCCTGTTGCCCTTCATCAGAAATCACTCGCTTCAAGACGCACCTACCGCGTAATCTGGTGAGAACTGGCAGACGCTAGTACGTTCAAATTAGATTTTCCCTTCTTGTTCCAACCCCTTACGGTCAAGACTAAACCTTTCTAACCTCTCTCCTTGACGTAGCCGTAAGCCCACCTAGCCCGCATCTCTAATTCAACGTACCAACGCCTGCCGGTTCACCCCAGATTATGCGGCATGACAAGCACTGACCTGAATATTCTGCAGGGCCAGATTCTCCGTTTTTGAACCACCATGAACCCTAAACCGAGGCGCCTTTCCAGTGACCAAGCTAAACAGATCAGTAACTGCCTTTACCAAGGAGTCCATATCTAAATCAATGTGGTATGCTCCAATGGAACCCGCTAGATCCTTAGCTCGCGCGCGCGTGTCTGCGCTAGAATTCTCGGTACCCATAAAGCATGTATGAAATATCCTCCCAGCGAGCTCCCGAGGTGTCCTCGGAACCCAGGTAGACTCCTCGGGTTCTCCACACACCCTTCGCGTATCTTTGATTACTTGCTCCTCTAACCGGGATAAACCAGATTAGCCTCAAATACCCCCAATATCAAAGAGAAAAAACACACCGCCATTCTCACAAGCCTCAACAACAAGTCTGCACATCGAATGAACAATGGTAGCAGTGGCGCAACTATCAATCCCACCACTCAACGGCAAAAAGTATCCGGAAACACCACCGCATCTACGCAGGTAGTCCCAAAGCCAACAAGCAGGCCCAAGCGCAACCTCCTCCTCAGGAGAGTGGTATCGAACGTCGATAGTTGGTGTAGGTTTCAAAGAAATCTCTGTCCTGTCGCTTGGAGCAGAGATACTGATGTCGGCTTCGATGCGTTGGTAGGGGGTGTTCTGAACGGCTTGTACGCCTCTGGATGGTGCAAAGCGAAAACTGCGGACTTCCTCAAGGTCGACAGTTGCTGTGACAACTTCCTACTTATTTATTACATTAGTACCCTTCCACGATAGGGTGGTCGGTTCGATATACTCACGACATCCTTCAGAGAGAATTGCGTGCCTTGGGCGACAATTTTACCGTTAATCCCAATCATGGCACTCCCATCGTAATAAAGCCTGTCTCCATCACATCCTTGTTGATTTGCATATAGGTATATACCACCGCACTACCACAGGTCAGCGCGGGGCTAATCAAGCACTCAAAAGGAGTTACAACACGTACCTTCTTGGTGGCCTCAGTCATAAGTTCTATCCTAGTCTGCAGCTTCCGCAACTCATGATGACTCCCGCTAGAATTCGTCATAATCTCAATCCCATCCAGTGACATCCCGATATGCGGACTATCCATTTATCAGCAACTCCCCCCTCCATAATTTTCCCAGGCCATAAGTACCCGAAAACAGGAATTAAAGAATTATAGGGCAAAACATCTGTGCGAGTCTGAGCGCTCATACAAATGCACCCCCCCTGTTTTCGAGTACCCCGGGACAAGCACCTCCTCTTCCGCTCGAAATCAAAGAAACCAACCTATTCGGAGTAAACAACTCCTCGCAAGTCTCCGGCGCAATACACGTGTCCAGCGTAGATATCGCCGCATCCCCAAACGGCACCTTCCTCTGACCCGTAATGGTCATGATGATCCTGGGCAAGTAATACTCTTCAACATACTTCGTCCTACCCCACCCGGTGAAATACCTCATCTCACGGTAGTTACCATCGTTGGCAAGATATATCTTTGGACGGATGAGCAGAATCCTCTTATTGTGGACTATGACACGACAATTATAGCGGACGTTCTTGTGGCCGATTGGCATTCCGATGTCAAGGAGGATGTCCTGACAATCCTCGTGTGTGATGATCCTTGCGAGCATTTCCCAGGAGTGGAGGTATGTATCACCTATTAATGATATCTTAGGGTATATAATTCTATTTGCTCGAGGATTGGGAGGGGCCGGGCGATTATTACCTTCTAAGAAGTGATCGAGACAGCCATATCCGCTATCGCCAGCCACCAACATCAGCAGGAATCAGACTCCAAGCCGACGCTACGCAAGAGGAGCACTTACGTTATCTCCAATTCCGGCCCAACCCTCAAAGACGCTCCGGCTTCCTTCGCGATGCGGATACTTTCGATGATACGTTCGGCATTACCTTCAAAGTCAAGCGCCCATTGATTCAGCGAGCTATCGGAAACGGTTAACGCTCAATCCCATCCGTGGAATTGACCGGAGGGATTCAAACCAAGTAGCAAGAACTGCGAGATGCCCCATTTTAGACCAGCTATCGGAAGTCGTTGTCAATTCGCTTTCAAATGTTCGTTCCCTGGCCCGTTCAAAGGTACACAACCAAGACGACGCTAAGGAGCGAGGTACTTAGTACGTGGGGCAAGATGGTCGTGAGAAACAAGAGGGTAACTTAAGTTATTGACAGTGGACAAAATTAACCGCGGATCAACGGTGAATCTACTGCACGGCGATGACAGCCACACTCCCCTACCAATCAACTATCATGAAAACAAAAAAAGTATTAAATACATAGTAGAAATTAATATCTTGTATACCGTCCGTCATCCTTAAGAATTTAGTTAATCTAGAGGAATCCCTTTAGGTCTGATACAAGTATCTTGGTTTGGGAAGTGCGGGGTGATGAGGAGTGGTGCGTTGCCATCCAATGCTGAGCCGCAATTAATTTTGTCCAAGGACCGTGAGAAAAGTGGGTTTACCGAATAATTAGTCAAGAAAATTTCCAATTAGGTATAGCACACTACCACATTAGGACTAGTGTTCCGGATTTATAGACTTAGGATTAGTTTTAAGGAACTAGTATACTGTTACCACATGAGTAAAAAAGGTTATAGGACATAACCAATTTCATATCAAAGTATGGGGTTTTTGTGGATCAATATAAACCTGGATTTTGGTACTAGGATGAAAGTAATTTCATACTACTGTGATCTTATTACTTCTCCACCTCACCCCTCCTAGTTTTAGAATTGTAGATATCATTTCTGCTCAAATAGTTGCAGTTAGTAGAACTGTAACATGAATGTTTCCCCATTACAAGATCAAAAAAAAACACAAGTCTGCTAGGCTCTTCCAGGGTTATTTTGACTCTAGCAGTTATATATCTGCACTCGTTTGAAAAGAATTTTTAGAAATCTTAGTAAGTAATCTTCAGAGATAATTAAAACTACAGTTCAGTGACAAAAGTGATTATTACTACACTTGTCGACAGCACTTACCCATGTTAAAATTTCTGATTCATTTCATATTTTTATTTTACTATGATAATTTCGCATATTCTCATACTTTATTAGTATTACGGCTTTTACCTATACTACCAAGAACATTACTACATCTAGGATATACTAGTATATGACAGGTAGAAGATATATGGTTATAGGGCTTGTAGTTTTGTAGTTTGCGGCGATTGGGCACATAATACTTGTTAGCTTGAGGGTTTCCTTAAACGCGATGGGGTAAGATCGGCGCGATAAGCTCATATCTCCATCTTAACATCGCGGTTGATTCCGTGAAGACCAGTAAGTAAGACCATATGATACTAAAATTACTTGACAAGCACGGAGTCTATTATCCAAACTTTACAATAATACCTGGATTCAAAACCTGCCCGTAACCTTAGACTCGGAGCCAAATATATTACAACCTCCAAGCTTTCGTGAAGAGAACTAAACATTTGAGTAAGCCGGGCTCCAGGCCTAACGGTAATCGAGAAACAACGGGAAGATCTCCAAACTAGACGCAATAAGAATAAAACATTAAACAGAAGGGAGCTTGAGGTATCATAAAACGTTATCATTTTCTGCGAACCAAGGATATCTCGCAAGGAATTAGAGTGAAAAGGGTGCGAAAAAGCGAAACCACAAAAGTCTACAATATTACGCGATATTCTGAAAATTTCCAACAACTCCCATTTTTAATTCATCCGCCTGGCGGTCATTGGCAATGCACGTTCTTTCTCATTCAAACATAAAAAAGCAGCCCCAACAATCTATCAGATAACAAGACACGGACCCATAGCCACATACGGGCAGTTAACCAACGGTGTTTACAATCTCCGAAGCCCTCGAGAGAGATTCGACCATCTGTTGACACTCCTTTCTTCGCCGTATGGTATACTCACTCTCTTTGAGGAGAGCGTCAAGCTCATCAGACTTATAGAGGTTTTCAAGCAGCTCACGTTGCATTTCTTCTTTGGTCAACCTATGAATGATGTGCGATCAGTATAAAGAAATATCATGATTGTTAAGCAGAAGCAGCAGAAACTTACTGGACAAGATTGAGCATGATGGCTTTCGGAACCATGTCGATCATAGTTCTCCTCACGATGTTGTAATAGGAACTGATCAGTAGTTCTAAATGGCGGTCAGCAAATCATTCCAGGCGCTTAATACATACAAACTTACTGATAACCTCAACCTCAATTCCTTCCCTCTCAGACAGCGTGCCGGATGCCTTCAAGGTGGCTGGAGGAGGTTCCATGGCAGCCACCTTCTTCTTGTTCTTGCTGGCGAAAAAGCTTTGAAAGAATCCCTCAGGTGTGGAGTCCAAGGACAGGGGGTTGGGAGAATCTCTTCCGCCAGGGAGTGGCTTTCCGGTCTTGGGATCGACTTGGACGGGCTTCGCAGAATTGTGCCTGTCGTGCACAATAGCCATTGCCTGTAATGTAATATCCGGTCAGTTCAAAGATGTACAACAAATACCGGATGAAGGCCTGATAATTACCCTATGGCCATTAAGGAAATCCGGATGTCCGGTATTGATATAACAAGCCTCCATAGAGACCAAGTCGGTCACCAACTTGTTCGTAGGGGAAATTGCTTTCTTGAAGAACGCAATAACAACCTGATGAAACTTCTCCTTGAGACTTGGATAACGTCTGAAGAGCTGTTGAAAGGAATCAGAATGCAAGCCATTATACCGAAAAGGGTCTGAAGCGCGTAGTAGGGCACTAACCTGCTTCTGAAGTAACTGTGTCAAGATTCGGACCAGTTCATCATATACCAAGCTGACACACTTTAAGCTAGGATCCTCCAATCTCTTGATTTGCTGCTTCACAATGAGCTCAAAGGCAGTCGTTCCCACGAACAAGGCTGGCGACGAGCCGGAAGAGTTGTAAAGAATAGTTCGAATATCAATATCCTTGACCTGATCAAAAGGGTCTACTGCTTTCACGCCATTCGCGTATAGCTCGTGGAACACAAAACTTATACGTGCACCACCAGATAATTCGATGCTAGAAAGTTCCTGGTTGTTACCTTCCAAAACTGTCCGATACTCATTACAGAACTCGGTAATAATGTTAAGAATGATATTGGCACTGTTCCCGAGTAAAGAGTCACCAAGCGAGGAAAGCTCAGCGGTATACTTCTGAAGAGACGAGGAGATACGGGCTTTAATCTCTGGCAAGGTTTGCTTGATGTGCATCATCAAGATCTACATGATAGGACTCCCGGTCAGCAAAAGAAAGCAAGCAGGCGATAAAGTATTGTTTACCATATTCAACTTCCTTGCTAGGTAGGGCGTTCCGCAGTAGGCATGCTTATTTCTGTAAGCGCGGTGTTCTTCAAAGAATTGCTTCTCATGCTCCAGCGCCGCAGAGATTGCCTTTTTGGAATCGATGTCACGCTGGCCACGATTGACAACGGGTACGTAACCCAGCCGCAGAGGAATAATTCTACCAGCAAGAATATCAACAACATCGGTTCCCTGGTCCATCAAATCTATTTTCGTCAAAACACCAATCGTTCGCTGGCCTATTATTCCAAAATCAGTATGCTTCCCACCACATTTTAGGGAGAACTTGCTCACCCTCTGGATCAACTTCTCTTGCCATCTTCAGACCGTCAGAGTTAGCCAAATCGGTATTGGCCGCTGTAACTGCTAGAATGATAGAGTTTGGCTTTGAGATTTGTTTGAGAATCATGTCCTTAATCTGCTTCTCGATATCCTTCGGTTGATCTCCAACAGGAACTCTCGTCATACCCGGAAGATCCACCAGAGTCAAGGTTAAAACGTTGGGCGAATAAATTCTGAGGCCGATAGGCAGAGGAGATATCCCTTGATTCCGGCCCGTCTTAGCGTCGGTCTCTTTCACGATTTCCTCCCGTATTTTGTTGAAATCATAATACTTCTGGCCGGGGATGTGAAGGAATTCGCCCCACTCATCGAGATTAGCGGCAGAATCGCTAGATTTCATCTCAGCTTCCTCCTTCGGAGTTCCATTTGCCTTAGCTAGTGCGGGGCGGTTGACAAGTTGAAGAACCTATCATTGCTTAGTCAGTTCTCGAAGACTGCAGAGGAGATATATGCCTTACAAGAGGTCGTCTTGTAACAATACCAGTACCTCGTGGGAGACTAAAAAAGCATTAACGCTATTACCAGCAACAGCGGGCACGATCCTTCTAACTCACAAGTCTCTACCGACAATATTCTCTAGCACAGAGCTTTTCCCGCTAGACTGAGAACCAACCACAACAATTTGAGGTAGATCGATAGGATTTTGCACCTGAGCACCGGTATAAGCTCGCCTCCCCCGGGGAAAAGGAGCTGGGAGAAATAGGGGAATAAACACACCCCTACTGTTGCAAACACATCCTGTAGCTTATTTACAAGCGTAATCAGCCCGGGGTCGTTCACGTTTACGCTGCTATCAAAAAGTCAGTCCTGTGGGGCCTCGAGGCGCTTTGTTCAAGAGCCGTTCTGAAAAGAAAAAAAAGAGGGGAGATCCGCACGCTTGCTGGGCCATAACGAATCGGATTAAGAGGCAGAGGGATAGCTCTTTGAAGGGTTGGCGAAGTAAATATAAATATGCGGTGAGGGCAAGCCGGTGGAAGAAGTCAGCTTGTTGGAGAAGCGAAAAAAATTGATAGGGTTCTGCGTACGTAGGATGATGTGGCTCTCGTGCTGTAGGAGCTGTGGTCTGTGTGCTTGTGTTTACGAACTGTTAGTGGCTATTGGTCACGTGACAGGAATACAACAAGGATAGGCAAGGTTATCAACTTTCCTCTTTGAGGATAATTTGAGGAGGATCTGAATTGAATATAAACGACCGACTCCGGATAATTAACCTCATTTCCCTTTTTTGACTTTACAGTTTCGCTGCCGGGGGTGTTGACCTGTATTTTTTCCTTGGCCAGTGAACGATTACCATACAGCAAACGGTCGAGAGCGTCTAACAGTATTTCTTCGGACCCTTGACTTCCTAACATGCAGCCTTGTCCCGACCATCAGAAAAATCCGATATCCTAACGATATCCTAAACTCGCATTTCGATTTTTCTCATTCAAGTACTCGAGCACTCGGACCGAGCGTATGTCCGCATGCACAACAATAATATTATGGTGCTCAAGTACAGTTTCGGCGCTTGAGTCCGCGCCCTCATCGTATTATAACACTACCGCCGAGCACGGGAGACTCAACTATCACCACTCAGAGTGAGGCGGGAATTCCCCAATCCACACTCTGCCTGGCGTTTCTACAAGGGCCCTCCCTTAACAACTGCCCCCGAGAGAAGCACATCCGCCCCGCCTTTCTCTATTCTTGGTGGTTAGCTAAGCGCAGCGCTTCGTATCATAAAAAGAAACCACCTTCTAGAAAGTCCCCGCAACCTTCAACGCCAGCCTTAACCACGTGCGACACAGTACTGGTGCTACGAGTAATACCAGGAGAGATGTTTTTGTGCAAGACAGGGGGATACCGGAGTTGATCAACAAAATAATCCCTATCTTGCACGAAAACATCTCCCCTGGCACATACTCCGCATCTTGTTTACAAGCACGGTACCGGTACATACCGGTACGACAATAGGATAAATTTACTTTTCATACACATACACACACTTCCCAATGGTACACTACCCAGTATAATACACTAAATTCGGGAGTAAGCGCTTCCGGGTGCCTTTCAGACTTTTCTTTCTGATCTTGTCTTCTGCCCCGTTTTCCCTACGATCCACTCGGGGGTTTCCTTTAATTATCCATAGCAGTGAAAAAAAGATAGTGCTATACCAGTACTACTTGTATAGAGCCCTTAAATCCACCATCTCCGGTCTAACGCGGCACTAGCTTAGGAAGGAACAGCGGCTGCCAAATGCAGTATCGCGGGATCTGTCAGATCTCGTTTACTGGTGAGAGGATATGCTTAACCCCATACGCTATACTTTACAAGGCCGTAGTTGCGGAGATTAACGGTGGCCGGAGATGGTGGATTTCAAAAGATATTACTGGTATGTGCTCGAGGTACAAGTACAATCCACCGCCGGCACGAGACCACGGGTATCCGTAGAGAGTGCTGCGGTGGGAGGTTGGAGGTCTAAATGTGTCCCAAGCAGGGATTACTGTGGTAGTAAATTTCGTCTGTACCTATTTTGGTATTCCTTCCTTACAAACCCTGTCCCCTACCGGCTGCTGGTATCTGCAGTCTGGCAGCACATACGGTATAGTGGGTGCGAGAAGGTGAGAAGGGAGAGTTCGTCACCCCTGTTCACACCAGCATTGAAATCCATTCCCACACTCAAGCCACAGATATAATCCACGGTTTTCCTAAGATAGATAATTGGGGGCTTTTCTTTCTATGATTGGCGAGCTGCTCACGGTGTTAACAAGGTGACAAACTCACACTTCTCTCCCTCTCGCACCACAGGTTACCTTACACCGGCCTTTCCGAGCTATCCTTTCTCTCGCCTAATGCTACATTCAGGGCTAGGATTACCATAGCACTCATACCATGGGTTCACGTTGAGCTAAAAACGGACACTATTAAATCTTTATCCCCGCAGCCACAAATTCTATGGGGGTCCCTCGGACCCCTGATCTTCAACGTGGGTTTTTGGTCCTGCAGTGCTTTCTCATGCCAGCTGCCAATAGTAATAATTAGATATGTGCTATTGCCGGCATAAACCGGTAGGGTGGTCTGAACTTTTGGTGTTGGATTCGACGACGTTTGGATATCGGTGTTCAATCCGGTCTTGCATCGGCAATATACTGAGTACTGCTTGTATCGTCGGACTGGGAAGCGGGACGTCAACTTACCATTCGAACACTACGATACGTCAGTTGGGACTGCCCCGGACACTTAAAACCAACCCCCACATTCCTTCGATTCGCTTAGTAATGCGGATAAAATTAGTCCCTTGGCATAAGTTTGTATGCAAGATACCGGTGTGTTCCCCTGCCGGAAAATGCACACGTTACCTTCTCAACCAATACTCACTCCATAAGAGATTAGGGTCCGTGGGATTTGAGAGGAGCTAATTCTAGGTACGGTAGTTCTATGGAGCTCGTTTCTCCAAAAAAGAGAAGAAAAAAACCCCCGTTGTTGTTGCGGAGCGTTCATAGTTGATATTCCATTTGGGGAGCGTCGATTTCGGATGCCCGGCCCTACGCCGTGGGATACGAGTATCAGCACGATGCGGTACACTTCGGCATCGCATGCAACCATGTAACATCGATGTTCCAGTATGATCCAAACGGCAAAATAGCACTTTTCATCTTCGGTAACCTAACCAGTTGTTTCAGAAGTCCAGAGCCCCTTCCTCCGCGCCGTGCTTATTCTCTTCTCAATCGATAAGATTGTCATTTATCTTCGCAGGAACGGGCTTGTATTCGACTAGTTCCACTACCTTATGCACTCGAGTACGAGCATATACCGGTGCTCGTATGTACGTAGTATGCAGTCCGGTATCCACGAGTGCCTCTGGTGCCGGCATATGCCGCTCTGCATAGCGGTTGTATCGCGACGGTACTTCGTGGCAGGAGACATAACTTACGGGGAAGCCCTGTTAGAGGAGCTGTTTCGTTTGAGCTGACCAACTGATACCGCAATGTGCTTCTTCCGATAGAGTTCAAAGTCAGGAGTCGGTACTGTACCGCACTGTTATCATGGGGTATTATAATATAGAGAGCGCTGCGAGGGAATTGGGTTCAAATTATGTACAGTATTTCGAAAAGTTAATGCCAGTTATATCGGCCAAACTGCAAAGCTCCGATGATTGGGCGAGTAGCGATCGGAGGACACACGAATGATACAGTACTCGTAGTGGCCCTCAGCAACTCAAGACGGCGCTCGTATGGACAAATGCGATGGGCTACAACAGAGGAATTCAGCCCGCGGGTCGAAAGGGTTTCGGGTGGATCTGCCGGAATATGTTTGCGAAAAGGCGTTACACACGCCAAAGTCTTTCGACTCGATAGACTTTGCATAAACTCTTATCAACCCTGAGGCCGAACGGATCTCGATTCTCTGAGGAATTTTTATCATCGTCAGGGGTCCAGTCTCAACTTGGGATCACCTGCTCTGTCAAAAGAAAAGAACCTCGTCACACTGCCTTTCCACCGCCGTCTCTTGTCGTGGTCGTCGTGCTCTGAAACGTGCCAAGAAGAGAGGGCAACAGTGCTCTTTCGGTGATGCTAACCGCGCTCACTTGTCACATCTGACCCTTCACGACATTTTTGCTGTAAAAGTAGGTACTTGTACCATACTCGAGTTCACTTTCTACCCCTGCTATTGGTCCCAATTCGAGTTCGCGGTCGCGCTCGTTGATGATCGGGCAGAGGCATCCGGATGTGTCGGGGAAGCTTCCTTGTCTGTGCCTCTCCCTTGCACACCGCTTGCACTTGGGTGGGTGGTACCGGTAGCGGAAATGGGGGTGTCTTGTTGAAAGGTGTGGGTTGCGCTCCCCCTGCTAATCGCTTCCCCCCGGTTGTGTGATTCCTTTTGATCGTAGCTTGCCCGGTCTCTTTCCCACTCCCACAGCTGCTCTTTTCGCCGCAATCCCACCTCCCCAATGATATTGCCAGCCGCTCATGTTTATGCGGTACGGTACTCACAATCCCCCCCGCGGTACCAGTACAATTGTAGGGAGAATTTAGTGATGCTATCGCATCGCCCTGAAGATACCGGTATGGGTGGTTGAGGCTTATGTCTGTGGGCTAAGCCAAAAAAAAAAAAAAAAAGAAAGAATCCGCCCTTGGTGTTGTTTTTGACGCTGCCGCATGGGAAAGGGACATGGTCAGTCGCCTTGCTGCTTCTCCCGACAGCCTGCCTCTCTTACACATCCGATGATAATCGGATGGAGCGATGTGTACGAGTACAAAAATGGAGTATGGCTTGGTGACACAGTAGTGTTGGTTTGTTAATAATTTAAGTCACTTCTCGCCCACACCCCCCCCGTTCATTCTGGACCTTCTTTTCGAATACATTTGCTCCAACGCTTGGATGTTCGTGAACCGCAATTACAATGCCCGGCACCATGTTTCTCACCATCGCTGTTCCCCCGGCGGGTGAGGGTGATGGTCCTATCGAGATGTACGCGAGCGACGACGAATTCAACGGCAACGTTTTGAGGGAGGATGGTGCGGGGTCGGATTCGGCGCAACTCGACATGTTCGTGACGGCGAAGGAAATGTTATGGCTGCTTCCAGGAATAAACGGTGTTGTCAGGAATGCTTTGAATCGGATGAAAAAGGCTTTCGCATATAATTCCGTCTTTTTCCTCAAAGTTATCCTGGATCTTCAGGCGACCTACCATTCGCTAAACCAACCGCTCCCGTCCGACGTTTTTCTCGAAACCGATTTAGTGTTGAGGATAGCGGAGGTTTTGGCTGGGAGGATGGTGAGGAAGGACAAGGATGGAATCTCACCTTCGAGGGAGCTACAGCTCAGAACACTGGTTTCCGCCCTGTCACTATTGTATCAACTGAGGATTGGAAAGCTCGACAACGGTGCCTACGCGAAGTTATTGAAAGATATTTCCGAGAGGGATTATGACAACCAGGCAAAGTACACGGAGGATTTCACCGAGGGGGCTAGCAATGGGGATGTCGAGTTTCTCGTTCGTTTTTCATGCGATCTCATTCGGTGCATGCCTAGCGAGCTTCCGAAATTCACGGAGATGAACTCCCAGGCTATTCATTTCCTTTTCGCAGCTGGTTACATTGTGGGTTGTCTAGTTTTTGTCCTCACTCATTCGTTTTTGCTAACTATATTCCTTAAGAATCAACTTGAAGGTGCGACAACACCGACAGCGCTTGATAAGATATGGGCTAGAATCACGGCCCCGCCTTCGGGGTGGCACAAAGACATGCGCCATCTCTACGAGGGAACCGTAGGAGCGATATCTCACCATCACCAGGCTCAATATAGCAACATTGGGCGTGCCTCACAGTATGCTAGCAGTTTAGCGATAGAAATTGCTAAATCTATCGTTGATAAAATAGAGCTAAGCCTAAAGACGTTCGCTCCATCAGAGAGATCTGACAGCAGTGACGAGGAGAGCGTCACGCAGGATGAAACAGAAGATCTCCCGACTCTTGAAACCAGATTACTTGTATCTGGGCTCCTTGACCTGACGGGTCAGCTGGTTATGGCGTTCCCGGAATGTGGTGAGATTGTGGAAGGTGCCAAATCGTTGGCGCTGAAACTTGTTCTAACCTCGGATAAGAAAGAGTTTCGAAACAAAGCCGTAAGGATTCTCCTTTGAATGTTGCGGGTTGAAAACGTGGCTTATGGTTAAATTTATAGTTCGAAATCATTATTTCAACC
This sequence comes from Tuber umbilicatum, assembly GCA_003313605.1. Classification (NCBI taxonomy): domain Eukaryota; kingdom Fungi; phylum Ascomycota; class Pezizomycetes; order Pezizales; family Tuberaceae; genus Tuber; species Tuber umbilicatum. The sequence continues at coordinate 22,856 of QLOI01001093.1, forward strand.
ACCACTGGCTGTGGTGAGGAGGAGTATTATAACATAATGCGAAGCCTAGACCTTGATATCGAAAGTATATCACAAGCTGGGATCCTACCTCCCACAGATGAGGACGAATCATTAAGAATAGAAGAACTAAAGAGGGAGAAACGAGATGCCATGGATCGCTGCGAGAAGAGGTCGTTTCTTTATAAAGGCGCTGTGGAATCCATGCAACGGCGACTCCAAGGAATCCGGGCGGCACGATCGCCAAGCCGGGTATCTCAAACTATCAATGAGGTTCTGCATCTACCGGTAGCACCTTGGGATGAAGGAGTTAGATCTACCACTTCGACGAGCGTACCCAGTAGCCAACACAGTCAGGTGCCAACTCTATCCAGCCAGTCACCAACCTGCGATACAAATGTTAGCAGAACATCAACCCCTACTTGTGAATCAGCTCTCGGCCCTATTGGGATGTTGCCCAGCCCCACCGATTCAACAACGTGCAAGTCTTTCACAGAAAGCACTTGCCACACCCTTCTCAGCCCGGCGCCCCGATGCGACTCGCCAATAGAATCCCCTGTTCTTCCCTCTTTGACCCCGCCAAATATGACACCTAATACCGTCTGCCCTGCACCCACCACACCTCATGAAGCCATTACGCCAAACCTGGACACCACTTTACGGTTCAATGGGCTTGACCAATTATTTGCCGATACCATGTTTGAGGAGCCTGAACTTTGTGAGGAAGACTTCCCCTCCGGGGCTAACGTGGGGAAAATGGATTTTCAGCTCCCCATTCAATCCTTTGACATCGAAGACGATCGTTCGACCTTACCACTACAAACACCAGAGGAGGGCGAAGAAGTATTAGAGTCCTCGGGTTCCGAGAAATCACAACCCGTGAACTCTCAACGGATATCTATTTACAGCCAAGCCATAGTTGAGCCACCGCTCCAATCGCCCACTTCTATTTACCCGGAGCCATCCTTATCGCGGACGCCATCAGGTATGACACAAACAGATTCGCTAAAGCGCCAGTCCCGTGCGAGCAAAATTTTCTCGCGAAGGCCTGGGTTGTTCGTTAATCGTCATTCAAGACGTTTTCACAGTCTACAGCTCAATAAGCCGCTCCCATCTATCGATAGGGAGACGGTTCTTGCCGAGGATGCTCCTGAGCCTGTGCTTCCTGGCTTACCAGCGCAGCCCGTCAGATCTCAATCGGCGTTGGAAATGCGGGGTGACAAGATGGATGACTTTAGGATGGAGGGTTCCTCGTCGTCGAACCAATACCCCTCTAAATTTCGCCTTCCAGCATTATATCCAATTCACTGTGGTGTTGAGCCCGTTCCTGCAGCAGCGAACTCGTCAATAGACTATGAGAGCCAACCGGTTGAAAGTGTTTTCAAGGTGCAATATAAGGACTCATGCTTCAGCACTTTTGTATCATCGGATGCTAAATATGCTGTCTACTTGTCGCCTCACTCCTTTCAGGTCTTTTCAACACCTTCACCCGGAGAGAACTTGTCGACAAAGCCGAAATTCAAGTTCTACTACAGGTTGGGTTCAACAGAGGGTCTGCGAAAAGCGAAGGTACAATGGGCATACAAGGCGGGAGCTGCTTCGGACAAGTACATTGTGACGGTCACTAAGGACAAGGTAAGCATCCCAAATCCTGCAAGTGAGCCAGTGGTACTAACATTTTCCTTTTCTTTCCCCGATAGGTCCAAGTTCATGAGATCGGAGACTGTAAAATTATCTTCACAGAATCCACAACCGGAACAGAATTCACAACCGGCACACAATCCACAACCGGCTGGGAGAATACTTGCGTAGCCATCGGGGGCGACAAGATAGTCGTCGGAATGTCCAAGAAGCTCCGCGATGAAACCCAAGGTCTAATCCGGATCTACAAGATGAACGCGCCAACATACCAAGGCCTCCGATGTGAACGAATAAGGGACCTCCACCTCCCGCTGAACGTCCGCGCAATCCTGGACGCTCCGCACATAATCACCTTAACCCCGGACGGCAACCACCTAACCTGTGCGACACCGAAATGTGGGTACTTTTTCTCCTGGGACATTTCTCGCGTCCGAGTAATGGACCCGCACCTAATTGCTAGTGGCGTACTGAAAGTCACCGATGTAAGCTCCCTCCACCCCTTTCAATACGCAATACAAGAAACTAACTGCTCCCAGGGCCCCGGTGCCGAAATCCTCTCCAACGCAACTCTATTCCCTGATAAGCGTCACATCTTCTGCAGCACCTTCCCAGCCAGCACCGTAGAAGCAGAATGGGGTGGTTCATTTACCGAACCTACAAACGTCTCCTCCGCGACCCCCTCCCACTGTCCAATCCGCCAAGTCGGCCTTCGAGTAACACACTCTACTATTGCACCTCTCGGCAATGCAGCAGCGTTCCTGACCAAGTCCGGTCTCATCTGGATTACCCCCGTTGCACATGTTGAGGGCGATAATAACCTGACTACATTTGCCGCGCTGCATAGTAAAGAGCGCTTGCAAGGGCAGCAGACACCCGAGAGCGCGGGGAGGATTGCCTTCACCCCGGAGGGCGATAAACTTGTTGCTGTGGACAGAAAGGGGAAGATGCTTATATTGAGTTTTAGACGGAATCGCACGCCGGTTGTTCCCTCCAAGTCGGAGGTCGGGGGGTACTTTTAGGTTGTGGTCTGTGGTGTTAGGTGGGAGGAGAGAAAAAAAATAGATTCATTTTCAGGGTGTTTTCTTTTACTTATTCTATTATTACTTTTAGTTTTGGGTCGGTTTCTTATATTCTTTCGTTCCTTTGGCTTTTCATTTATAGACGTTTGTGCTTTTGGGACGGGGCGGGCGCGGGAGTTTTATTTATTTATTTATTTATTTATTTTATTTTTATGGCGGTCGCTTATTTATATTATTACAAGGCATGATGAAAGTGGGCGGTGAAAGTGGGCGTGGTTGGTTGGGTTGTTAGGTCGTTGGCGAGACGGCATGGGAAGGGCGTAACAGGTGCATTCGTGCTTTTCTTCATTTCTTGCTTCATTCGATCTTCTTGATGCTTATAGCTTTTTGTCACTCGTCCCGAGTTTCAGTGTAGTATATATCATGTTACTGAATAGTCTAGTACTTTAATGAATCGTCATCATCAGCGCTGTGCCTCGGAAGCATCGTCTGATTACCGCACATTCTCATACTTCTTCTACATTCCATGGAGGTTATCAGTAGCTTATTACGGGGGGAGAGTGGACCCGCCGGCACGCTCCCCACCGGAGCGTGGGGTCGTCATACCGTTTTCTCCCACCAAACGGACTAACCCAGGAATGTGAATGGGGGAAACCCATTATCAATCACACCCTATCACTCGTCGTAACAACTATTACCTCCTTCCCCCCCACCATCGCGACCGCTAGAGAAAAACGCCCGAAGCGCAGCATTCTTAGCCTTCAGGTAGAACTCCCATTCGCACAGCGTATTTCCAGATGAGCAGAGTGTCGGCGCACGATAATATCCTCGCGGGGAGCAAGCAAGGACCAAGATCACCAGATTTAAGCTCGTGCAACCTACGGCACAGTACAAGTACATGCGCCACCCTCTGGGAATGAGACCGCGGTAGGTAAGTACAGAATTGCCGGAAGACCCGGAGGGGCAGTACGGGTGAAGTGCCGACGGGCAAGTTTCCGGATCGGGCGCTTTGCCGCGTTTGTATTGGTCGTGTGGCGCTTGGCGGGTTATGCGCGCGTGCGTAGAAATGCCTTGTGCCTCTCGAGCGTGCGTAGGGGTTCGAAGGTACCGCTTTCAAACATGCTGCGATGGGTCGGTCGGTCGGTCGGGCTTCTGAGGGTTTGGAGGGGGGTTGAGATTTTTTGGGGCGTCCGGGTGGATGAGGTGGTTTTGTTTACGCGTTGAAGATTTCGCTGTCTGGATCCAACTGGCAGCTCATGTATTTGTCCGTCGCCCTGCCGGGAATTTCGGTCCGTCTGGCCTTAGAGGTTACCAGCGTAGCCCGGTACGACTCGGGCCCACCGGAGTCGCAACGGAGGTATCCGACCTGCAGTACCCGCTCTACCGGTGTGCGCTTGGGTTTGGTCTTTTGGTTTGCTTCCTAGCGGGAACTTGCCACGTCGTGCGCCTACAGCCTAGCTTAGGATGTGTGATTCCTGGGGGTTGGCCTCGTAGTTGTGGTTCTCCCTATCAGTCGCTGATTACTTCATTACCGGCGAGCGAGGGTTGTTATAGGGGAGTTGGGAAGTGCGGGGTGGGTTCTGGAAGGGCTTTGTTTACCGTAGTGGGTGGTTTGAATGGCGGGAATGTGGTATACCTGATTCATCTGGATTGGTGCTTTTTTGTTTTCGGTTAGCTCAATGGTCCTTCTTTGTCTTTTGTTTCTTCCTTTTTCTTCCTGGTGCTTCTAGATTTTGTTGGTGGGGTTGGCCTCTTTTTGTTCCTTTTTGTTTTGTATGGGGGTTTCGGAATTTTTCTCTGGTTCCTCGAGGCGCGGATACTGCTATCTCGGGCTAGTAGTAGTAATGGAGACGCACCGGGCATCGCGTCTGGCTCGGGATTTTCTTCTTTGGTTCCGTAGAAAATTGCGTTTACCGTGTGACTTTTTTGGAATAACCTACTAAGGTTGAATCTCTTTATCAATTCTAACAGCACACTCGATCAGGGATGTATAGACCAAGTATCGGGCTGGAGAAGAGAGATGGGCGATGGGGGGATCTCGAGTGAACTCTCTGGGAGACATGAGGGGGTTCTCGCAAATCCTGATGAGCCTGTTGCTCTAGGCTGTGTGGTGGATAGTTGTAGGAGTATTGGCCGTTCGACCACCCGAAACGAATTGTCCCCTCCTCATCACCCCGCACTTCCCAAACCATGATACTTGTATCAGACCTAAAGGGATTCCTCTAGATCAACCAAATCCTCAAGGTTGATGGACGGTATACAAGATATTAATTTCTACTATGTATTTAATTTTTTTGTTTTTTTCATGATAGTTGATTGGTAGGGGAGTGTGGCTGTCATCGCCGTACAGTAGATTCACCGTTGATCCGCGGTTAATTTTGTCCACTGTCAAAACGAGTGATAGGATGTAATTGGAACGGCGGTGACTAAAGCACGCGGGGGACTCTGCAGGACTAGTAGCGATGAAGGTAACTACTAACTCTCTCATTCAACAACTCTCAATGCGATGACAAGATCAACACAATGCTCTCAACTAACTGACTGAGCGGAAAAGACAGGAGGTATATATATCCCAAAAAATGAACACATCCTCCAATCCTTCTACCATTCTAAAGGTCACCACACATATCCCTTCTTTTCCATTTCCACGCGTATCTCCCGCCCTTTCCCTTTCGGACTCCTGTGCTAACAAAAGGACATGCTTCTCAAAGGACTCTCCCACATTCATAGCCCCCCTGCATCCCGCTCCTCCACAATGGACTCTCCCGCCTACGATTGCTAACCTTCCTCCCTCCCTTCCCTCTATCGGGTTTCACACCCGCGACCATTTACCGGCGGCGAACAACGACGGGCGACGACTGTGGATGAAGACTTCCGGCGACGAAGAGCGACGGTAGCGATAACGGGAACTGTGACGATACGGACGGCAACAGTGTATGAACGGGCGATAGTGTATGAGTGGGCGACAAAGAGCGACGTCCACGGAAAACGACGGTAAAGAGCGACGACGGAAAGCGACGGCAGCGAGCGTACCGAGCAGCATCTCACGATTTCCAACAGATATCTACATTTCCTGTCATCGGTTTGTACTTCTCTTCTTGAGTAGTTCGTGAGAGTAGGGGAGGCAGTGCTTCCACCTGGATTTACCCCCCGTGAAGGTACCCTGCGATATTATGCTAGAGAGATATAGTACTGCATGATTCAATAGCTGAACCTTAACTACTTCTTAAAAGTGTTAGTAAGAAGGTAGTCTGCTTATGTACTGGGTTTAGATATTCGCACCACAAATTTTTTTGTTTGGCTCTTTGGAACGAAATGAATGCGTGAAATTCATGTGCGGGTGAACGATTAACTATCAATAACAAGGAAGGAAAAAGATACTGCTTTTATCCCAGAATGACAGGACAACGAGAAACATGACTGGGGAAACTTTTCTAGTACGAAACGATCTCGTATGCTGGTCCACATATCCAGGGCTTCCCTTATAATACATGTTTCAACAGAAGATATAATATATTGTAGTTGTTTCTGTTAGAGATCTTCCGTCCCACACCTTGCACCTAACTGTAGCTCTCCTATACTCCGTATAGGCAGCCCTACACGGAATCAAATACGGTACCGAATAGCGATGGGCCTGGATAGCTCGTAACTTAGCTCTCTGATATTTTCACCTCTCGAAACTAATAGTAGAGATAGGAGTATATGTATGAAATATGGTGAAATTGTCGTGATCCTTTCCTTAGATCATGAGAAATCAATTTTCCTGCATGCACACCCCCCCTCCTTTGGGTTAGGGTTACAATCTCTCCAGACAGAAGCTCCATATGCATCGCTCTCTTCACGCTCCAGAGCCGCCACCAAAATGGCCCACTCCTCAACCGTCTTCACCGCCCTGACCCTCTCCTCCGCCGTGAGCGCGCATCCAGGCGAGCGCGGATACGTAGCGGACTCAGTCCTCGTCCGCTGCGCCGAATTCCTCTCGTGCTCCAAGCGTTTCATCGCCGCTTGCCAAGCGTAAAGCGGGGGACTTGGAGACCCGCGCAATCGCCCGGCATGGCGCCCTCGCTGGGGAGATCCGGAGGCAGCGCGGCATCGTTAGGAAGAGAAGCGTGGAGAGCGCGGCGGGCACTGATCACGAGACTGACCTCACGGAAGTTACCTTGGATGATGACAGTGCGGTTTTGTTCTCTGGGGATGTCGAATGCATGCTTCGGCCGAGGGTTACGCAGGGCCCTTACCGTACACTTCCCCTATGATATCGGTTCGCGATTGGAGGAGTGAAGGCTGGTAGAGATTGGGACAGATGTCGACGGAGAGCTCGTCCGCCGCGACGTCCGCGGCGGCGAACCGGGAATAGATCTCTGGGCCGACATCAAGATGATCGATATAAACACCTGCGAACCCATGCCAAACCTGTACCTAGACTGGTGGTATGCGAACGCATTAGGCGTGTACAGCGGGGCCATAACAAGCGGAAATGGCGACTCCTCCGACGCCACTAACATCGTACACCCCCCCCCCCCATCTCCTAATTCCAAAGCTAGCTTCTCAGAACAAAATATTCGCATCTTCCCAGGCTATTACATCGGATGCACAACCCACGTGCGCATCCTCGCACATGTGAACGCGACTCTCCACTGAACTAGACTCTCAGTGGAGGTCACAACGTACACGTTGGACCACCGCCTCTGCCGTCGTCCCCTACAGCGAGAACACGAAGGAGGCCACGCCGAACTTGGAAGACAGAATCCTGGCATAGGAGGTGGACAGCATGGATCCCGTTATGGAGTATGCACTTTTGGGAGATGGAGTCGAGGACGGGATTTTAGCGTGGATCACCCTTGGCTTGGACGTTTCTGCTGACTATTCCGTCTCCGGCGCTGTGACCTGGACTGCACATGGGGGAATTGCCGGTTCCGGGGGAACGGAGGTGGCGTGCCCGGAAGTTCCCCGAGTGATTCTGCGGCCCCGTCGAGGGCCGCGCCTACGGTAGTGGGATGTAACTCCTCGTTCGATTTGATCTGAGCTGGTCGTGGAGATGAGGTGGGGTGAGGTGGATGGGTGCATTTTATCGTACTACTGTGTAGATGAAGAAGTGAGAATTGTTTCTGGCTGTTTCGCTCTTGCATTTTTGTTTTTTAGTAATAATACAATTTTCAAAGTGTAAAACATGTACATGAAATAATCACTATCCTGAAGGAAAGAAAAGGAAAACCCGCTTAAATCCAAAGTGTCCTAAGAAACACTAAAATGATTATACTTTACTTGTCCCAGCTATAGTATTGTAGTTCCACTGCCGGAGGCATTGGGGAGGCAGCCACTGCCATTGTTGCATGAGATCGTTGGCACCGATATGTCCTAGCTAACAATGTGGGCACTTGGGCGGCGAGAGGGGTGATGGGCGGGCAAGAAAGAAGGCGAGCTGCAGGGAAGATTGAGGATTCCGTGTTTGGTGAGATCTTGTGTCTTGACGAGGTCTTGTGCTAGAGGGGGTTCCGAGCCGCTATGTTATTGTCGGGGTACACGGACCTGCGATGGCCCCGGGTCTAACGCGCCTCCGGCAATACCTTTTCCCATTGACCCCCGAGACATTGCACCTCTCCCGGGGGGTCCCCCGTGTGCTTTGCCCAATTGGCAACGGGTTCGCCAAACTCACTACCGGTATTCGTTCGGAATCTTGGATCGGATTGGCTTCCTTTGGTTTTGGCTTTGCTGTCTGCTCTGATCTGTTTGTGGGTGCATTGATAGATGGGGGGAATTTAAAATTGCTTGCTTGAACGTGATATTATCATAAATAAAAAGTGCTTGGTTCATAGGTTATCATTCGGACGTCTCGCGATGTCTTATCCTACTATGTGGATTTCCGGTGAGCAAGCTGCAATGGAGTTGATAACGAGCGACCGCTGGCTCGGCTGGGAAGGCTATATCAAGGTGAAGGGAGATCTGTGTCCCGAACCCATGCTTTGTCTGCAGGCTGAGGTCCCCTGTAGCACAGCGTTTCCTGGGTACTGTTGAGTAACGAAGTGACCGGGAGTCGCTATGTAGTATGACAACGGAAAAACCTTTATCCTCATCTCTATAAATTGCAGGGGGAGGAGGCATGCCAGTCGAGAAGGAATTATCGTAGAAGAGAAGGTTATATTGGCTGTTTTGGAGGGGAATGCCTGGTATACGGGATGTTAAAGTGCTATCAGAGCTTTTCCCCGTTGCTACATGGGGGTATTCGATTATTTTTGATTATGTAACGATAGTATCAAGCGGGGCTGGTGTCTTGCACACCCCCAGAGAAACGGAGAAACTCTCAATTTAAAATCTGCCATTCGTATAATAGTTGCTTATCGGAGTATCAGGGGAAACCAGCCCTTTAGCCCAGATCACCGTTGTTTACCTTGTAGACCGACCATAGGTTCCGTTACTGTGACTTCCCTACCTGGGTCAGTGGGTATAATTTACTCGGGCACCCGCGAGAGAAAACTAGGCGGGGCAGAACAGAGTGTATAAGATGTGTTGGAATATCGTCCTTGAGTTTAGATCTCATACCTTCCGACGGCTTCTCGCCAGATTTTTACGATCTTTCCATTATACCTTTTATGTCTGAAACTATTACCTCCCGTTTTCTCCTTGCTGTTTTTTCTTTATCTTCTTGTGGGGAAAATTTCTCCCTTGTCTCTTTCTTGTTTCGGTGGGGAAGAACTTTCTCCTCCCTTACTGGAGATGAAATTTTTTATCCACATAGGCGCGGTATCGGAGGAGGAACATCTTAGACGACCTCCCAGGCCACCCGGACACCCCCCTCACCCGGACAACCTACCTATCGTTCCTCTATATATCATTTTCTCCCTCACGTTACCCATTTTTTATCATCGTTTGCTTCAGGATGCAATGGGCCTACTCGAGTAGTGGCTAATCACTCTCACGAGACGAGCCTTCGTCTCCGGATCCGGAGGTATTGGATTTCAGCAGTTTCACTGCACGAGTATTGTGAAAGGGAGCGGGAGAGAGGAGGATGACAGATTCTGGAAGCCTTGGTAGAGATGGGGGACTGAGTCCGTCTACTGTATGTCCAGCCAATAGTCCGGGGGGTAGACAAGTGTCGGTTTCCTCCGTTCCCGTTCAGCGTTTTCTTGGCCGGTGCCGGGGTTTCTCATTGAGAAACGAACAATGCGACGCCTTGGGCATTCTAAATTACCTAGCCAAGCCCTTACCGCATCAATCCGACCAGAACGGGTGATTACAAATGCCTTTATCTCCGATCCTTAGTATAAACACCAGATCTAATCTTTCGATTCTCGCTCGCCTTAAAATCCGATACCTCGATCGCTCGTTAAAACCCTGGATTGATATCATCGCTCGAAGAATCGGCGGAGGAAAAGAGAATTGGGAGTGCGAGTGGGTATCGCCCACAAGCGTGGTGCCGGGGCCCAACACCTCGGCCCACACACCCGCACGCTATGAATTCATACAAGTTCGTCCGGGCAGTCGTATTGTGCTCGAGTAGAGACTAATCTACGGTGCGCAAACTTCTCGGATGAGCAGCTCCATCGATAGACTACAGAATATGTGCTAAAGTGAGGAATTGGATTTTTCGGCATTCTGGTATTCTCCAAAGTTCGGAATCGGAGGGCGGCGATGGCGGCTACTAATTGGTAGGTGGTTGTGATATGGATCGAAGTTAGGTTGGTAGTCTACAAGTAGTGTGCGAGTAGTATGGGTTCTTCTGTTGGGGTCGCATAATCGCCTGAGGCCATTTAGGGATACCCTTTTTGGGCAATACTATTCCGTGATTTAATGTACTGAAAATCATTGGATTAATTATTCCCCTTTGCCGGGCCCGATTTTGAACCCATATTTGGAACTCCTTGTGGTGTCTCAACCTTGAACCTTCAGACTTTCTAAATCCGGGCCCTTGGTTGTCCATGGCCATCGGCGTCTCTCTTGTTGCATGGTTTGAATGCTCGAGTACGAGTACTGTACGCCGCCTCAAGAAGACGCTAGACATCTCGACATTGGGGATGGGCAGCCGGTGTGGTGGGACCCCCGGGCAGGGTTTGGATTTGCCCGAATCGAAAGTCGTCTCTTGCATCGGTGTGCGGCCGTGATGGGGTGCATACAAGTGAAGGAAGTAACGGGGCCGGGCCGGCTACACACAGCAGTGGCGGGCTTTCGCACGTTGATATCGACTAGGTGTTTTGGTATAGATAATATCATGCACTGGTCTTATTGCTTCTCTACTTTATATCTTCACCTTTTGGGTGTATGGAAATCAGTTTTTCTCTAACTTGTACTGTACTTTGTACTATTTAGAGTAGTATCGTAACCCAAAATTCTTCTCGGCGCCATACCGGAAAATGGTAGTAAGGGGGAAAAGGGTTGGGCTTCGACAGTCGTGGATGGGGCCTCGTTCGACGGGAGATTTCGGAAATCTAGACTAAAGCCCGATCCCAGAGATAATTGAACTTATTCACAAAATGTAAATATTTTTGCGCGGTTGGAGATGACCGGTATTCCGAATCGCCCTGTTTTTTTGGTGGGGAATGCCTTTGTGCTGCTACCTCCCTCACTTGTCTGGGTAGGATATTGTATCTATTGGCACGGCTCGAAGACGTTTTCGGTATTTATCGATCGGAGCAAACTTTAGCTGCGGCCAGGGAGGGTACATCCAATGACATTATGAATGAAAAATAGAGTGCTGGTGGCTTACCCGTTGACTTCTACTCCCACTTGCTATTTTTTCCTTCGCGAAAAGTACGGGTAGTCTCGACTCCCCCAGCCGATCTGCTCCTTCCATCCTTCCATCCTTCCATCCTTTCTCACCCGGTCGACCATCACTTAACTTTTAGTTCTAGCGCCAATAAAGTACCACCTATTTCGACTTAAGCATCCGTTGATCCTATGGGTAATCAGCAATCAAACGAGTGTTCTGAGGGACAATCCTCACGCCAACCGTATGTCCTGTATTTGTCTATACCTCGTTGGCGCCGCTAAGCATTAATTTTAATAGAGGCGGTTCTAGCTCCACGGCTCATAGCCATATTCACGGCGACAATAGCGGCAACTCCGCTTCCAATAATGTCATCATCTCCGGCAACACTATTAACAATAGCCATTGTGACCACAAGGGCACGGAATTGTCCCAGGAATATGGCGAAATATTGCGATGCTTGTACACGTCTCGATACGAGGAGCACCGACGTCGGGTTCGAGAGCCGGTCGACGGGACATGTTCCTGGGTTACGGAACATCCGAAATATAAAGACTGGTCGGAAAAAAAGGCGTCCAGTCTCCTCTGGCTTTCTGCGGACCCAGGTTGCGGGAAGTCTGTCACCGCTTCATTCCTCGTCGGGCATCTGCAACGCCGGACTGATGCCATCGTTTGCTATTTCTTTTTCAAGGACGACAGTGACGAACAAAGGAGCGCAACATTCGCTCTTTGCGCCATATTGCATCAGATTTTCAAGCGGAGGGAGCACCTAATCAAATTCGCGGAGGGAGAGTTTAGGGCTAAAGGTAGCAAGTTTACTCAAGAGGTCGATACATTGTGGGATATTTTGGTGAAGGCAGTGGCTGAGCCGGGGTGCGGCGAGGTGATTTGTGTGGTGGATGCTTTGGACGAGTGTGAGGAAAGAACTCTGGATCCGCTGATCCACCACATCACCCGTCTCTCTGGGTCCCGGTCTTTTGATATACCATTGAGATTCCTTGTTACGAGTCGCCCGTACCACAAAATTGAGAGAGAGCTTGGCTCACCCGAAACGACGATTAGGCTGAAAGGGGAGGACGAGGTCGAGGCTATTACTGCTGACGTTACTCGTGTCATCGATGAGGGTGTTAAGAGTTTGGAGTCATACTGGGAAAAGCCTGCAGGGCTCGGATATTTGCGAGATCTCCTCGAATTCTCTGCCGATCGGACATTCCTTTGGGTTTCTCTTATTCTTGATATTTTGAAGGACAGTAAGGATGACTCGCGGAAGGAGTTCACCAGTATTGTCTCCACTGCGCCGCGCAATCTAGCAGGGTTGTACACCAAGATCCTTGATAAAAGCGCAGATCCCGACAAGGGCCGCCGAATCCTACACATAGTGATAGCGGCTGCGAGGCCTCTAACACTAGCAGAAATGCACGCCGCGTTCAGAACGACCCGAGAGCATGAGTCAATCGAGGACCTCGAGGACCTCTCCTCCGGATTCGGGAAGACGGTGAAAAATCTGTGTGGGCTTTTCGTCCGGGTTATTGATTCAAAGGTCTATCTCGTTCATCAAACCGCGAGGGAGTTTCTGCTGAAGGGATCGTCACCTGGCCTGGGAAACTGGCAGTATACATTGTGTCCCCGGTATTCAAACTTTGTATTGGCTGACATTTGTATATCCTATCTTTCGCTGCGGGAGTTTGAAAGCAACCCATTAGAGATACATACTCACGATAGGGTTGCGCAGAGAGAGGAGGTAAAGTATTATGCCCGAAAGTATGAGTTTCTTGATTACGCAGCTGGACACTGGGTAGACCACTTCCGAGATTCGCAGGATCTGCAGATGGGGCTATTCGAGTTGACACGGCAGATTTGTGGAGTAGGATCTGGGCGCTTTCTGACATGGTTTGCGGTGTATCGGTTGGGTTCCGGGAAGACGATTGGTTGCTCCCGGGATTTGACACATTTGCTGGTAGCATCGTTGCTTGGGCAGGGGGCGGTGGTTGAGCGACTATTAGAGGAAGGAGATATCAATGCTCGATGCGGGCGATATGGCACCGCATTGAACATAGCCGCAATCCGGAAAGACGAGGATATGGCAAGAATGCTACTGAAGAAGGGAGCCAGAGCATATGTAAATGGAAAGGAGTGTGATATTGCGAATGTGAAGAGCTTTCTTGGTGGAAGTCACTGGTGCATTACTGACTGTGGATTCAAATTGTTCACAGATGGTATGTCCACTTGTTTAAGCGGAAGCGGCTAGGGCTGATTTGGAGAATTATTTACGTTACAGAAGGCAAGTAGAAGCCAAAGAGCATATCTCCTTCGCACGGTCGTGCTGCTAATACGGGAGACCTGTAACCTATAGAGCGTAAGCAAATTGTATTAGAGATGTTGGGCAACCCTCAAAACTAACTGCAGATTGCCTCATGAGCACAGAGTGTAAGTTAGCATTTTTGATACTAGCGGGTAACCGAGTAATGATTGCTGATTGAGGGGAAAAACAGGAGGTACGATGAGCGTTCGCTAAACAGCGCAGATAAAAAGTTTGGACCGCTGATTGTAGAGTTGTGGGGTACAATAGCTTGTACGAGACTAGATTAGTCGAGCTTAAGGTACAAGATGATTGCTAACCAGTGGCTTGGTGAGTTTTGTAGGTAGTAGGTTAACGAGATCAGATACCGTGCCACGATGAGACAATCGCTGACTTCTGGCTCACGGAGTGGTGTAGAGCGTAAGCAAACAAGAGCAACCGCTGATCTCCGGCGAGATAATTGCTGACCTCTGGCTCGCTGAGTGTTGTAGTTGGTAAGTGAACAGGACTAACTACAGTTCTGCGACAAGGCAATTGCTGACCTCTGACTCGCCGAATGTTGCAGTTGGTAAGAGAACGGGATCAACCACGGCTCTATGACGAGACAATTGCTGACCTCGGGCTTGCGGAGTGTTGTAGGGAGTAAGTGAACAGGGTCAAGCATGGTTCTGTGACGAGACAATTGTTGACCTCGGGCTCGCTGAGTGTTGTAGTCTGTGAGTGAACAGGATCAGCCACGGTTCTGGGAGGAGACAATTGTTGACCTCTGGCCCGCTGAGTGTTGTAGATGGTAAGCGAATAGGACCGGCAACGGTTCTGCGATGAGGCAATTGCTGACCTCTGGCTCGCTGAATGTTGTAGGATGTAAGTGAACAGGATCAACCACAGTTCTGCGACGAGACAATTGCTGACCTTTGGCTTGCTGGGTGTTGTAGCTGGTGAGTGGACAGGATCAACCACGGTTCTGGGAGGAGACAATTGCTGACCTCTGGCCCGCTGAGTATTACAGGCAGTAAGTGAACGGGACCAACCACGGTTGTGCGACGAGACAGTTGCTGACCACTGGCGCGCTGAGTGTTGTAGTTGGTAAGTGAAAAGGACCAACTACACCACTAGGGCGAGACAATTGCTGACCTCTCGCTCGCTGAGTGTTATAGTTGGTAAGTGAACAGGACCAACCACGGTTCTGCTACAAGGCAATTGCTGACCTGTGGCTCGGTGAATATTGTAGGGGGTAATTGAACAGGATCAACCACAGTTCTGCGGTGAGACGGTTGCTGACATCTGGCTCGCTGGGCGTTGTAGGCTGTAAGTGAACAGGACCAACCACGGTTCTTGGAGGAGACGATTGCTGACCTCTGGCTCGCGGAGTGTTGTAGTTGGTAAGTGAGCAGGATCAACCACGGTTTTGCGATGAGGCAATTGCTGACCTCTGGCTCGCTGAATGTTGTAGGATGTAAGTGAACAGGATTAACCACAGTTCTACGACGAGACAATTGCTGACCTCTGGCTCGCTGAGCGTTTTAGGAAGTAAGTGAACAGGATCAAGCACGGTTCTGCGATGAGGCAATTGCTGACCTCTGGCCCGCTGAGTATTACAGTCGGTAAGTGAGCAGGATCAACCACGGTTTTGCGATGAGGGAATTGCTAACCTCCCGCTCGCTGAATGTTGTAGGTGGTAAGTGAACAGGATCAACCACGGTTCTGCGACGAGACAATTACTGACCTCTGTCTCTCTGAATGTTTTAGGAAGTAAGTGAACAGTATCAAGCACGGTTCTGCGATGAGGCAATTGCTGACCTCTGGCTCGCTGAGTGTTGTAGTCTGTGAGCGAATAGGATCAACCACGGTTCTGCGACGAGACAATTACTGACCTCTGTCTCTCTGAATGTTTTAGGAAGTAAGTGAACAGTATCAAGCACGGTTCTGCGATGAGGCAATTGCTGACCTCTGGCTTGCTGAGTGTTGTAGTATGTAAGTGACGAGGATCAATCACGGTTCTGCGACGGGACAATTGCTGACCTCTGGCTCGCTGAGTGTTGTAGCATGTGGGTGAACAGATTCGACCACGGTTCTGCCACGAAACAATTTCTGACCACAGGCGCGCTGGGTGTTGTAGAAAGTAAACAGGACAAGCCACGGTTCTGCGACGAGACGATTACTGACCTCTGGCTCGCCGGGTGTTGTAGTTTGTAAGTGAACGTGATCAATCACGGTTCTGCGATGGGGCAATTTCTGACCTCCGGCTTGCTGAGTGTTGTAGTATGTAAGTGACGAGGATCAATCACGGTTTTGCAACGAGGCAATTGCTGACCTCTGGCTCTCTGAGCGTTTTAGGAAGTAAGTGAACAGGATCAACCACGGTTCTGCGGTGAGACGATTGCTGACCTCTGGCTCGCTGAGTGTTGTAGTCTGTGAGTGAACAGGATCAGCCGCGGTTCTGGGAGGAGATAATTGTTGACCCCTGGCTCGCTGAGCGTTGTAGTATGTAAGTGACGAGGATCAATCACGGTTCTGTGACAAGACAATCGCTGACCTCTGGCTCGCTGAGCGTTGTAGTATGTAAGTGGCGAGGATCAATCACGGTTCTGCGATGAGACAATTGCTGACCTCTGGCTCGCTGCCTGTTGTAGCTTGTGAGTGAACGGGATCAACCACAATTCTACAACAAGGCAATTGCTGACCTGTGGCTCGCTGGGCGTTGTAGTCTGTAAGTGACGAGGATCAATCACGGTTCTGCGACGAGACAATTGCTGACCTCTGGCTCGCTGGGCGTTGTAGTCTGTAAGTGACGAGGATCAATCACGGTTCTGCGACGAGACAATTGCTGACCTCTGGCTCGCTGAGTGTTGTAGCTTGTGAGTGAACGCGATCAACCACGGTTCTACGACAAGGCAATTGCTGACCTCGGGCTCGCTGGGCGTTGTAGGATGTATGTGAATAGGATCAACCACAGTTCTGTGGTGAGACGATTGCTGACCATTGGCTCGCTGAGTGTCGTAGGAAGTGAATAGGGCCAACCACTGTTCTGGGACGAAGTAATTGCTGACCTCTGGCTCGCTGAGTGTTTTAGGATGTGAGTGAACTGGACCAACCATGGTTTTCCGGCGAGACAATTTCTGACCTCTGGCTCGCTGAGTGTTCTAGTGGGTGGGTGAACAAGGCCAACCACTGTTCTGCGGCGAGGCAATTGCTGACCTGTGACTCGATGAATATTGTAGGCGGTAATTGAACAGGATCAACCACGGTTCTGCGGTGAGACATTTGCTGACCTCTGGCTCGCTGAGTCTTATAGTTTGTGAGTGAACTGGATCAACTACGGTTCTGCGACGAGACTTTTCCTGACCTTTGGCTCGCTGAGTGTTGTAGTTGGTAAGCGAACAGGATCAACCACTGTTCTGCGACGAGACAATTGCTGACCTCTGGCTCGCTGAATGTTGTAGGATGTAAGTGAATAGCCAACAACAGTTCTCCGACGAGTTAGTTCCTGACCTATATCTCGCCGTGCGTTGTAGAAAGTAAGTGAACAGGACCAACCACGGTTTCGCGATGAGACAATTGCTGACCTCTGGCTCGCTGAGTGTTGTAGCTTGTGAGTGACCAGCACGAACGACGCTTCTGCGACAAGGCAATTGCTGACCTCTGACTCGATGAATATTGTAGCTGGTAATTGAACAGGATTAACCACAGTTCTTCGATGAGACAATTGCTAACCTCTGGCTCGCTGAATGTTGTAGCAAGTAAGTGAATAATGTCATCCACTGTTCTGCGATGAGGCAATTGCTGACCTCTGGCTCGCTGAGCGCTGTAGTTTGTATGTGAATAGGATCAACCTCCGTTTCGAGACGAGGCAGTTGCTGATCTCTCGCTCCTTGAGTCTTCGCAGCTTGTAAGTGAACAAGATCAACCACGCTTCGAAGACGGAGGAGCAATTGTTGATACTCAGCTTCCTGGCTTCTTTAGACTGTAACCGGGCCTGAATGCTCTTGGTCATTTGTTCCTACTAATTTATTGATACGATTCCCCCGGCTTTACAGATTGTACGTAATGGGCAATTTTCTAGGTTCTCGCTAATGCGCCTGGTTCCGAACTAACTTCACGCTTGCTTTCCATAATAGAAGGTAAACATGGCGACTCCTACATCGTCACTCTTCTTAAGGCTAACCGACTGCTCGTTCTCCTTTCAGTTTGTATGCAACCCTCTATCCGCACTCTAGTGTCTTAATCCGCTACTTACATTATGATCGGTCACAGCTCGTTAGTGAATGTCCCCTTCCATCTTCTCGCCCTCCCCACTAACCCGCTGCGCATCTCACAATAATTTGGGCAACATAGACAGTGAGTATTATGATTCAGTTACTTCTAATTATGTTAATGCAATGTATTCGTTAAACTTCCTTGCAGCGCGTGAGTCGTTCCCGTTTAATATCATCTTCCTTCTTGGAGACCATTGTTGACCCACCATAGTTTTGCATACCGGACACCCCGGACCAGGATGGCTCCCCCAACCGTGGCACAACCCCCTTATCCTGAAGGACTTGTTCGGCGATCGGTGAGTAATAAATATGCCCTGTCTTATCTGCGGGTGCCTAAATGTCTTGCTAAACATGTAATAAGTTCAGTGATGGGCATGATCATGCTCAAGAACACCAAAGCTTTATTCTCGAGCACGAACGTGCCCATCACTAAATACCTTAATCATACTTAGTGAGTTCTTTGTTCGCGGTCTGTTGGTTATTTAATACCTACACCGGGCGGGGCTAGGTTGGATTTTTGGATATCAGGTGTTCTTTCCTTTTCTAGGTATCTATTTCTTTGAGCGGTATGATATCTGTATCAGGATGGTGGAATTTTCGGGACTCGGCGGAAGGCGCTTGGTGGTATTGCTGTTATTCTTGAGCTGCTTCTTCTGTATGTGATAGCTTTGCAACAGTATAACTCTCAAAAGCATTAGTACACTGGCCGCAACTCAAGCCATAAGGCATAGAGCTTGATAGAATCCGTCACCAGTAGCAAAACCTGGTAAATGAAGCCTATGTTAGCGAGGCAGTGCATACCCAGATAAGTCACCAATGATCACTCGGTTCCAGATCATCGCAACTTGATAACCTCGAATATTACCAATTCTTGGCTGAATATGGGCTTCAGGAGGCGATGCGTCAGAGATGTGGTTAGGAGGGAGAAAGAAAGTAAATAAAAGGTGTAATAGACGGTTCAGAAGCGAGGAGAAGGGAACACAGTCTGGCGTGAATGGGCACACGCTTGCTGACGGCGGGGGTCATGAAATAGGCTATATTCGGGAAAGAGTGTATTTGGGTCCTTATCCTTCTTACGTTGCCCGAGGTGCCCTACATATACGAAAACCTCTCCATTGGAGAACCCTTCACCGTTTCGCGAGTCTGCGCCTTTGGTCTTCTGCCATCGTGAAGAATCCACAACTTTCTAAACTTCTTCAAGCCTCTTCAGAAGCCTTCCTCATGACGCACCTGCCAATTCCAAACACTCTCGACACCTCCTAACGTTTCCTAATATCCTCGTGCAACACAACCCCTAACACCATTCAAGAGGACTCGACGCCAACGCCTTAGTGCTCCCCATCCCCTTGTACTTGAGACACCCGACCCCTTGCCGACGATCCTGCAACAACGAACCCCTGCCCCAAACACCCTGCAACTTATCACACTTCGCCTTAAACCATCCACCCCTAGTTAAAACGATGTTCCAAGAAAACTTGAGCAATACCGTTTCATACCAAGTTAGGCGCTAAGTAACCTAGACCGGGAAGCTTCGTGAATTTTGACCCCCGGAATAATGGGAATTGGTCATTCGTTTGGGATGTCATTTTTTAGTTAGAAACAGGGAATGTCTATAAACGGGGTCATCTCATACCTGTCCATGGTAGAGGTTGGCTCAGGCTGCCAGTCAATGAAACTTTAACTCCCCGTATACACGTGTACAAAAGTTCGCAGGTATATTCAGCTTATAACGGGGAATAGACGTGGTTCCTTGTCTGTGTCCGGGTAAACGCCTGAATCGCACTAACAATTTCACCGCTCTTGGGCGTCGCCAGTGCTTCTTCTGTGAGCTCATGAAACGGAGTTATAAGGTGGTGGCTGGTCGGGATAAATGGCGACGAGAGCCCGGCATAAATGCTTACGTATTCACCCTTTTAACTCCACCACCATATTAGGGAGTATTGGGTAGTATCTGTGGATAAGGCCGTGGCTGCGCAAATGATAGGGGTATTTCCTATTTCAGACTTTACTATCATACTCCCTCTTTCGCGTCCGTTCTAAGTTCTTTTCACAAAGCAATATTTTCTCCTTCCTTGAGGCTAGGAGCGGTGTCTCGGTAATACAAGCTCCGAGGTTGGATTCCCTCTTGTGCGATCTCTCTCTTCCCAGGCTGGTCTTGCGTACCGGGGCATTCTCCCGAAACTCCTCCGGTGCCGGTTCAAAACTGAGCCTACCCGGCTCGGGCCCGATGAATCGCAAACGGGGTCAACCCCACCAACCTGCCCGATCCGCCAACGACAAGGAGGGAAGGATAGTCGGGAAAGGCCGAAGATTAATAGTAATGTAAGTAAGGCCTAACATGTAATCACTTTCGACATGCTGTAGGGTGGGGGCTGGGTGTTGTGCCGTGTCGGAAGAAATAAAACTCCTAAGATGAGGGCCATAGTCGAGTGAGAGATTGTGATGAAACAAGGCCACCGTTCGCAAGCAGCCGGGCCGGTCGGCGGATAACCTGCAGTTACCAGATACACGGGCCGGCTAGGCCAGGTCAAAGTGGCGCTGGCCTGGGGGCTTTGTATGCCCCGCTTCGTCAAAGCCCACAGGCTTCATGGATACCTGGCAGTGTCGGTAGGCTTTCAGCAAATGCCAAGAGGTCAGTAAATATTTTCTAAATTGTTAGTAGATTATTCGCAGATAGCGTGAATATCTAAGGCGCTCGCAGATATCTGAAGATAGTGGGCAATTTCGCATCTTAATGTACCCTCACAGTGTAAATAAATTACTCTCGCATCAAGAATTATTGTTGGATCATCAAGCCATCCTGCCCCGCCACCGCCTCGTACCACCACGGACCTCTAATTCCCAACACTTTTCCTTATGGTCTTCCCTAAGTACTCTCCGTCCTAGCCATTTCGCCATCGCGAATTATTTCTCCTTCTCCTAATCCTAGCGCAACTATTCACGCGGGGGTCTACTTGTACACCCCCGATCGCCATAAGCTGTCCATCAAGGGGTCACTTAGCCCCAGGGCCATAAGTAATCATGAAAATAACATATCAAACCAGTATAGTCACGCAATCACAGAGGCTGTTGAAGCATACACTCGTGTTTCGCTTAATCCATGTCAATCTACACACGCCCCGAAAACTCCCTAAAATCTGACCAATCACGATCGATCACTCAGAAGCCTGGGGATATCTCCTATTGAATTCCTCGCCACCGACTTCCATTTTCCTCAAACAACAGCTTTGTCGTATGTGTTTCTTTTCCGTTGTATTGAATTGCATCTCCGGTAGTAGTGAGACATTATTGGTTGGCTCTTGATTGTTCCGCGACTATTTCGTACCAGCTAGGCCTCTTACGCTCTTTGTTATTCGGGCGTACACTCGGCTAGAACTCATGATGGGTTATGTGCTGAAGGTGGGAAACAGGTTCCTTCTCAAGAAGGATGAGATCATTGATGTACTCTATTTATGCATGGTCATTTGGGGCCTCTCTTTCGTTAATTATAAGTTAGAATATCGGGGCTGGTTGGAGCTGTGCAAGGGTCTTTACCGTTCCGCCTCCAAATATCGGAGATTAGTCCAACCTTTGCAGTCTAGCCAGATAAACCCTAAAAGTCGGATAGGGAGCGACAGCCCGGTCAAGCTAGTTCTCGAAAAAGCCTAGACCGGCTCGCCCGGGTCAGAAGCCGGGCTGGACCGGCGGATTGCGAACATCGGATAGGGCAAGAATCTAGTGGCAGGTGGGAGGGGGGGAGTAGGAGTGTTCAGCGTGTCTTTCATGCATTGTTACCCGCCTTCGTATTGTCTAGCGTAACCTGATGGGCAACGGAGCGCCAACCAATATCAGAGCCAGCTCCCGTTTTGGTTTTAGACTGTATCCGGGTAGAAGGGAAAGTCGGGCGCAATTCTATTTTGGACTTGGCACGCCTTTCGTTGTTTTTTTTGGTCCGGGTAACTATTCCTGTCGTTGGTCGTCGAATTTCCATCTTGCCGCTACTTCAACTCCGAACCCAAATTAAGTACTGTACCAACAAGACCACCCCCCATAACTAACGCTCAAGGAGGAGTGACAGAATACTAGTTTAGAGATAGCCGATTCTATGGAATATTATTTTGTCGAACAGAGTGTGGAATAAATTTACTAGTTTGTAGATAGAGCCGGAACCGGGGGTGGGTCAGACCTTTTTCTCCCAGCAACGGGAGTCATCAAATATCACTCGAAATCCCCAACCTGTCCTGGATGTGCGGCAAGATTTATAACAGTTCACTGTTACGCAATCGGCAGGGACCCTGGCACTGTTAAGGCGCGGTGCTTTTTTTTTTTTTTTTTTTGATCTTAGGCTGGGGCAGAGGGAGCCCGCTTTCTCCCTCTTTTCACTCCCGTATCCAAAAGAGGGAATTTCACACGTTCTAGCAGCAGGTTCAATTATTCCAGTACCGTAAATACGGTAGACTACAACATGATCCAATTCCTCAAGCAACGTCTGATTTCTAAATATCCAGATTGCCTCAACCTTACCAAAATGGTAAAGAATGGAGGAGAAATCACACAAGAGAAAATATTGCGAGAAGATTATCACCCAACAGTCAATTCTCAGTCTTCGTGAGAAATTTGGTATATATAAATGTTAAGCGGGGGGGGTAGGGGACGGAAAAAGCACCGAGCACATTTGGCGGCCAATTTTGCAAAGATGAGATTCTGAATTGACAAATAGGAAATAATATAAAGGAAAAACTAGGAACAAAACCCAAAACAAGTAACGCCAAAGGAAAAGCCATGAAACCGTGTTTCCTGAGCATCACATCCAGTATTCTGTTGTCTAAGGTCTTGGTGGAGGCGCCGCTTCCCTTGCCCGGGGAGATCGTTAGCGCTGATAAGTCTCGATACGGCAACGAGGGCGCATATAGTCGAGGGAGGTGGGCGGGCAATAAAGAACGCGAGCTGTAGGACGAATGGTGATCCCTGGGTTGGAAGGAGCTAGAAGGTGTGGTAGGTGAAGCGGAAGTTGGTGGATCCTCAGTCGTGGAGCTACGACCCCGCACTGCCCCAGCAACCGGATATACCTTTCTCCGCTTGGCTCCTCGACGCCACCTGGCTGCGCTAACTACTTTCACAAGCTTTGCCCAATTGGCAACGGGTTTTTCCAACCCACTATTAAATAACGCTCACCTAACCTTTTCCTTTTCCGTAAGGCGATATATCCGATTTGAGCAACCGGCGGTTCTAGCACGATGCCTAGTGGGTAGCTAGCCCTCGGAAGCACATCTGGTTGCGGAAAAGAGCCCTAAAACTCTAGAAGGATGCGTCAAATTGTTCTCGCCACTCAAACCCTAACCGCCCGTTTTACTGTTTTACAATCTCTCACTCCACCATCGGTCTATCAGCCGTGTATGTATTTTTCGAGGAACTAGTTTTTCTAAACCTACAACTTTTCCACGCGCCCCACCCCCTCTTCTCTACTAAGATCATTCCTGTATACTAGTATTACATAGATCGGCGTAGTCGTAGTCTAGATTATCTCACAAAACCGCAGGATACGCGATCCTACCACCTGGATGGGGTGTTCAGACGGGTCCGGTCAGAGCCAGTCCATCAGTCAGCTCCCGAAAAATGGGTAGTTTAACTTGACATGCGTCGAGGAATGGCTAGTAGCACCTGCTAGAGCCACGCACTCCCGTGAGTCAGTTGGACTAATATTTCTTGCTGCAAGCGCTAGTGCTATGGCATCACTCCCCACTATGTCCACTGCTCACTGTAGTTTGGAGGTAGGTAGTGTAGTACAAATCCCCGGCATGTAGAACCTGAACACAGGGATTAAATGCTTGTCCGGCAGATTGTCTGTGCGGGTCTGATCGCACATACTAAATTTAGTCTGAAATGTTCAGGATCTTCGTGCCGGGGACTTTTATAACCTTTATAGTAGTCGCGGCGAAATTGGGCCGGCGACGAATAGGGACCAATTGTGATGCAACCGCTGTCGCATCCCCCTGCCTGTACCCCGATCACTCTGAACCGGGTACTCTGCGGAACCGCACAAGATTTTGGCTCAAGAAAAAAAGTGCATTACAGACTTGGACTTGAACTAGAACGTGGAGGCGGAGTATGTTGCTACTGCTCTATCGTAGTCGTGATGCGGTGGGGGGTAGAGAGCATGGTATCATAGATATATGACTACTTGCTAACGCTGGTTGCGAGTATGAATTTGAGCTATAGCTCTTCACAACAGTGGGGATAAATCGTTGTTAACTCTTCAAATAACATGAACCCTCACTTTCCATTGTTCCAGATATCCCGTTGTCCCGGATGAAATCTGTGAAATTTGTCCATCCGGGATTGAGGAGTGCGACCGTACTGCAACCTACTTGACGATTCATTCAGTATTCGGGTGACTTGGCGCCAAGACATACCCAAACACCAGAGCGTTAGTGCCGAGCTGTCCGAGTGCTTTCTGAACCGTCAAGTAAGCACTTTTTGATTTTTGACTAGCTCAAGTGGTCCTTACTTCTGTATTGCTTCTCGCTTTTCTCCCCTCCTTGATGCTCCCGGACCCGGTCCGTAGTGGCTTCATTTCTGTTTGTCTATATCGGGGTTGTAGGATTCTTCTCCGGTTTCTCTACTCGTACCTGTAATGTTCTGACGTTTGTGAATATAACTGCTATTATAGGCCACGGGAACAAAATCGGCCGGAGCTTCCCAATTTTGGTGCTATGCAATAGAAAATTTCGAGTACCGTACGTACTCAAGGGTGCTGACATTCAGCTAGCTTACCTGGGGCTAGTAGTAGTGGGGGGCGGGGATCAGATTACTCAAGTAGGTTAAGCCTATCGTACCGTAAGGAAACCTGACCGAGTACTGTAACAGTCTTCACCATGCCGCGACGAAACCGGGCCTGTGATGAACTGGGATTAACTACAAGTAATCTTTATAACCCTAACCTTGACTACCCCTTCCCCCCCCATACTCCCGCTCGTCACCTGCCCGCTTTCATCGTCGGTACGGTGAAGACTGTACCGTGCGCCATTGTAGGTATGCCCGCACCTGTTAGGAAGAGCCACCACGTAATTCACACCAGGGACGAGAAATTTACCGGCCTGCTCTCATGTTTCTTCAGCGTGCATAGTCAAGTAAATTAAGGTGGAAAATGGAAATCTCCTGAGAGTCACCACAGCACCCAACACCAAACCCTCGCATCCAAGGAATGGTGGTCGTATAGTGCTCGTGTTTAGCTTCAGGGGGTTGAACTTTATCTCGTATATGGGTATCAGGGGGTGATAAGGATAGGGAGACATACCGAGTGGAAGGGTTGAAGATAATACGGTATCTATCAAATTAGATAAAACGCTATTCGTGGCAGGCAGTGATACCGGTACTGCAGAAACTCGAACAACCGGATCATGTGCTATGTAGGAGAAAATTATCTGCCCTGAGTGGGGGAGTGGGGAGATAGCAAAAGAAGGCTTCCTCAGCCCCCCTCAGAGGCTCAAATGGGGGGTAAAAAGATATGTTCAACCTTGGCGATAAAAGTCGGCAGCGCCCCCCCGTTTTACACTAAAAATCGTAGAGGTTTGGAAGTTTGGGAGGGGGAAATTATCGGAGGTTCTACTGTACCGGATGGTGCTAATACTGATTATGAATGTGAATTTGGGATAAAGCTTCACACAAGATTAATAAACCTTTCAGATAATACGAACCCTCTCTCCGTTGTTCTAGATACCCCGTTCTCCAGGATGAAATCCGTGAAATTTGTTCAATCTTGGATAGTAGAGTGCGACAGATTTCATAAGGTATCATACTTGTCCTTTGATGCCTTGGCGCCAAGATATAAACAAGTACGGGCGCCCTGGCGCCTTGGCATCTGAATACTTCATGAATCGCCAAGCCTAGTGCTTTTTGATTCTTGGTTCAAGTGATCCTTCTTTCTCTTTCGTTTCTCTCTTTTCCCTTTCTCCCCGATGCTTTCGGATATTGTTGGTGGGGTGGCTTTTTGGTTCAATTTTGTTTGTATGGGGGTTGTAGGGTTCTTCTCTGGTTCCTCTCCAAGTACGGGGGAAAGGTATATCAGTCACGTGAAATCCGGTGGGCAGAAGCGGGCATCCTGCAACCGCCATGATACCAATCATACCATCCTACCGGTATTCTCGAAGAAAGCAAAGAGCGCTCCTGGGTCATCGGATCAGGTGGCTGCCCTATTGAATTTCGTGCTTGTACTTGTACCCGAGCAACCGGACTTGTGATTTCTTTTTCCTTTCTGAGGCTCGTAATTTTTGGAGGTTTGCAAACACAACCGCTACTACAAAATATTATTCTGGGCAAAAAATTGCTCGGCATCAAAAGCTGCCGTGTTTCCGAACGCCAGAAAGTTCCCACCGCCAGCCAAGATGTGGCAACATGGGAAAGCGGGTAGAATGAGAGCGAAGAAATTTTACATTGAAAACACATGAACCAGTAGGAATGCAGTGAGTCCACGAGACGGATTTGAAAATCCTCACTACGGTATCACCAAGAACGGGACGAGAGAGACACCAAATACAAGTAGATTTAGAGAGCGATAGTAAAACAATGTTGGATAACGGTCAGAATTGTGACGTAATCTCACTCGAGTTCCACTCGCGGTGGAGTAGGGAAACTCGGGAAAGCGACGAATTATGGTATGAATTTGAAGTGTCAAGCTTTCAGAGGAAGGTATTATATCAGCTTCTCCGGGTGTAGCCGGTATTACTATATTATATCCGATTGAGTCGTGGTGAAGAGATGACTCTCAACGCACGATGGCGGCACGATACGGCACCCGTTTCCACCTGCTTGCACGGGCGATAAGAGCTAAATTACAGTCTGCTGTACGGTACACAGTAGGGGTTTTCAAAGTTAAAAAAGTTGAGAAAAAGTAGCTTACTGTGGCGTTTCAGGTAATCTCGGCATGCACAAAAGTGGTTAATTTACTGTCACTTTACTTTACCATACCATACTTTTTTTTCTAGTAGAGACGGAGCTCATGAGGTCCGTAATGAGCCAAGAAACGGTAAAGTAATAATACAAAAATTAGTTAAGAATATACTCCCGGCCAGCGAACTCACAGAAATGATCCATCATGCTTCAGCGAAAGGCTCAACTGAGGACATAACTCTTCATAGTGATTTGCTGACATGCCCCCTAAATGTGACCTTCAATAATAACAATATGGAATCACTATAGCAAGTAATTTTGCTGGCAGAGTACAGTGGAGTGTAAATCATTTAATTTTTTTACCCGGGATAACATGTGAAGACTGGCCACTTTATTCAATTCTGCTTTTATGGGCCTCAAATATGTTACTTGAAATCCTTTGATACAATTGGCTACTGTTGATATGTACACTAATGCATGCTCCGTCTCCGTTACAACCACAGTGATTAAAAAAACCACACCAAGTTTTCTGCCAAGACCAGCTCTCATTGGCCGGAAGGCTTTTCTCACAGCCTCGCTCTT
>QLOI01001094.1:3920-24490 GCA_003313605.1 Tuber umbilicatum
GGTATGTGAGAGGAAAAAAAAAAAAAAAAAAAAGCACCCAGCAAATCTGCACGATGAGAGATCCCCTAACGCGTTACTTGTCACCCACAAGGAAAAACGATAACCAGAACAATGGAAAAAAGAAAAAAATGAATAAGAAAAATTTAATGAATAAAATTGGAGTGATAATAATATGATATTATTATTATCATGCTATGAATTTTATTCTGTCCAAAGAGAACGACGAGGAAAAAACCTGGGTGACATCGTGATAATTGACTTGGGGCGTAAATACAAACAAACGGAACTTTCTTCGTATCGTTCGTAACTAACCTCCCCCTTCGCTCCCTGACAGTTGTTTTCGGGGTTTTGCCCACACCATCACATAATCCTGTGGCGCACCTGACTACAACAGCCTCACTGTGGCTTCCTTCCACCGAACACCTTCTCTCCCTTGCGCCTGCACCCCATCCCCCCCCCTTCAAACATTCCACGCCCAAACTCTCTCCGCACTCCACCCCTTCATCTCATCACCAATTCCTATTCCTTCACCGAAATGGCGGCGTCATCCAGCAGCGGCATAGTAGAGCGCCAATACAACTACGGGGGTCTGATCGTCCGAACCTTTGTTCACTCTGCCAAATCTTCTCCTCCCCCCGCTCCAGGAGCCGAAGATTCACAATCCTCCCCTTTGGGCAGCTCCATTCCAAATAACCAAGTTACATCTCCAGTTAAACGTGGTCGCGGTCGCCCGCGCAAGAACCCCAAACCAAGTAGTGTGGTCGGCGACGACGACGCTGCTTCCGATCAATCCTCACAACCGGCATCCTCCTCCCAACAAAAACCGCCAAAAAAGAAAAGAAGACACCTGGCTGGTATCGTGCCTGGCAACTCTAGGGTCCCTGCTTACGTTTCGCTCTTGACTGAGGAGGAGATGACTGCTGTTCGCAAGAGGAATAGACGTGGGAAGCAGTGGATTCCTGGGGAAAAGACGGTTATGAACGAGCTGGTGAGATTGGGCAGGAGCGTTCCCGATTCTACCGAAACTCAGCGGTTGCAGAATGGGGAAGACGGTGTTGGATATGATGAGGGCCCTGAGCCCGAATTTGACCTCGCTGAGGGAATTGAGCCGACCGACGACGACGTCATTGATTGCGACCCATTTACAGGACTGGACGACATGCCCCTCGGCTCTACTGATAATTCTGGAATGACTGGAGTAGGCTCGAGATCTGCGAACGATTGGATGAGGGCTGATAATGAACAAACCCAGTTCCAGCAGCAGACGGAAGGCAATGGTGAGATTTCGTTCGATTACTACATGTGTCCTCCCAACGGCGCAAGTACCCTTGAACCCCCATCTGCAGCTCTGGATAAAGACTCTGCGTTTGCCGAGCAGTTGAATTCGACCGTACCCGAACTTTCAGAACCAATTCTTCAACCACCAGACTCTGTGACTACTCTATCTCACCTTACCCCACCTCCGTCTTCGTTATCTCCTCAAAATCCACCCCCTAAACGTCCTTCCGCACCACCCCCACCTGCGATCCATGTACACACCGCGGCTGCCCTTGGAGCTAAACTGATTGAATTGATTGCGGCCTCGCAAACCGCATTTATCCCCACTCCAGTCCATTGCGCCTTTACTCTACCCCTACCAGAAGGTGAATTTACCCAGAAACAGTACGCTACAGACCTCGTTTCCGGAATCTCTGATGTCGACCGCTACGTATATGTCACTAAGAACTCCACCTGGAATTCGACAAACAGCGGGAGTAGAGGTGCAATATTCGTGTGTAATATGAGTTTGGAGAGTCTAAAGAAGAGGAAAAGCGGCACCGGCGAGGATCAGAAGAAGGGTACGTTTTCCTACTCCCTGTTTGTATTGTTTTTCTGTTTGCAGCCAAATTAGTTGGCTAACTCGTTTCCTCGCAGTCTCCATGGCCAGAACCAGATATCCCTGTGAGGGCTGCATCACCGTCCGATTCCTCGCAAAAAAGAATGTCATTAGCGTCCTCTACAAGCATCACGCTATCCACCGTTCTCCACACGACAAGATTGAGGATTCTGAGACCAGGCTTGCAAATAATACTATTACTACCACCATCAGTAACACTCAAGACGCACCGCTTTCACTCGAAAAACCCCCGGCAGAGGAGATAATTGTTCCAGTCTTGGCCCAAATTTCTAGCATTGCGGGGCCGGGATAAGTTAAAACATACCTAGCTACCTGGTTAGTTACCTTTCTTCAATCCTGAACCTCCAATAGCTAAACTCATTACGAAATTAGCCTCTGCGCCTTTTCTCTTCCTTTTTCATTTCCGATATTATTAACCTTTCACTCTACTCACTTTTTTTTTGTACTGTTACTGGGTGGTCTACTTTGTTTCATCTCACTTTCCATCTCCTCCCCTAGTTTTACTCTTCTTTCTTCGACCAATTCAACTAGTCGAAAATCAAATGAACGAAATCAACCGATAGTCCGCCCGGAGCTAAGCGGTCTTGTTTCCTATTATTATTATTTTACCTACCCCCTTTCCCCCCCCCCGTAATTTCGTATTCTCTCTTCTCTCGAGCTTGATACGATAATGGCTTTTTGGCACTTTATCTTCTCTCCATATTTTCTCCCTCCTCCCCCCGGTTGGTCAGACGGGTGATCGGGTGGATGGACGGACGAGACGGATGGGCAGGTCGGTCGGTGGACAGTATCGAGGAGTTTATTTTAATTACTTGCGGATCTTACTCTACTTTGCTTTTTCTTCCTATGTACTGGTGCGTGGTCGGTGGTACTCTGGTTACTTGTTTGTTCGTCCCATATTTCTTGTTTCACGTTTTTTCCTTTGTGGCTATTTGTGGTTAGTTGTCTAGATAGCATAGGTTGTATATGGACAGTAATATCATGATTCATGAGGACTGTTTGGCTTGGCCCGAGGTGGCTTAATGGGTTGATTGGGTTTTGTATAGGTTTGGTCTGGGGGACAATAAAACCTTATTGGGGTCCACATGAATGCATGTGCACGTGCATGAGCTGTCACTCGTCAGGGTGGGCTTTTGAACAGCGACTAAATACTATATTTTTGTGGGGTCATTTTTATTTGCGCTTTTGGCTTCAGGGTCAGGTCCGCTGGAATGTGATTGGTCTTGATGCAATCCGCTTACCACCGTTCTGCGTTCTCTGTTCTTGCCTCTAGTGTTGGTTGGCAGACACAATTGACCCGTAGGGTGCTGCGCCGTCGAACTGTATGCGCGGTAGAAGGATGGAAATGGCCTGTATCTCCTTCACCCATTCAACTTTTGGCCTCTGGAAACCGGAGGATACCCGTTGATGTTCGTTGTAATGTTACCGCATACGAAGATGATTGGGCGAACAAAACACAGGACGAATCTGGTATTCCCCCTCCCCCCCCCCAAACCCTGATACCAAGGTAAGGCTTTCCTTCCATAAGGACACAAGAGTGGAAAATAAATAACAGAGATCCACGCACCGCAGAGTCCCAAAGTTACACCCTTCTAATAGTGAACATGAAGAGCTTACGAGGGGAATCAGCGAAAATCATATCCCTAGGATCCCGCTCCAAGCTCCTGGGCCTGGACACGACAAACTCAAACTCAACCTCCCACTCTCCGGGGACCTGCTCCCACAGCTCCCTGAAGCTGCTCTCGTCGTGCATGAAAGCGCGGACCTCCGCACCGTCAACCCACGGGATCGCAAATTCACCGGTGATCCTACTGCCAACCTGGTGCCCGACGATAAGGGAGCCCTTAGCAGGGCTGAGAAGCTTTGCAATGTTCCCAGCGGCGCGAACCTGATCCTGCCAGTTGAAGAGGTGTAAGAGTTGGCTGAGGTGAATGATGTCCATCTCACCGCCGAGAAGGCTGACAGTCTCATCATTGGCCGCGGCCGCCGCCCCACCGAGGAGAAGCACGTCGACCGGTGCCACGAAGTGAGCCGGAGGTTTCTCCCTGTCGAGGAAGAGCTCGTACCCAAACTCTACGAACTCGGGCCGCAGATCCACGCCGTAGAGGTTCGCAGCTGGAGCACCGTCTGCGACGAGCCTGCGCAGGTCCTGGCCGAAACAACAGCCCACGTCGAGGAGCCTCGCGCCCTGTTCGAGCTTTCGTAGGAGGTCTGGGTAAATTGGTCGGCTCGCCAGGGTGAATTCCAGAAAGTGGAAACTGCCGATGCAAGGGTAGGCGTGGAGCTTCCAGGCCTTTGAACGCTGTGCGGAAGGTGTTGGATGTCATCGTTTTTGAAGGTCGGTGGATGATGGGTTGGAGTACTCACGATTTTCAAAATGTGTTGGGTGATCTGGTCTCCTCTCAGGGTGGTATATTGCTCGAAGAAGCTGATGAGGGTAGAGCTGGGGAGGAAATCTTGATCGGAGATATACATAGCGCTAGGTGTACTTGGTTTGGTGAGGGGTTTGGACTCCATCGCTCTTTGGTTGACGTGCTGGTAGTAACGTGGAAATGGGTTCGGCAGGTTGTGGTGCTGTCGGGGTGGTATTGGATGTGTGTGTTTGTGGATGGAATTACTTGATGTGCTGTATTCCCTCGCACGGCCGGGGTTATATAAGAAGTTCCTAGTTCACTCAAACCTACTGTGCAACTCTAACGCCTATTAGGGCATCATAGTCACCCGCACGCTCTGCTAGCGGGTGGGTGGTGAAAGCTTTTTTTCTTGAATGTAGCACAGCATCATACAAGAGGAGAGGGGGAGGAAAGAGAAGACTAAAAGCAAAGTGGCTTTATATCGTAATTGGACCAGATATTTCCTGGAGGCAGAATAACACGCTCCGTGTATCATACGAAAATAGGAAAAAAATATGGGAAGGAAGTAAATAAACAGGAGTTCAAGTACAAAAATTTCCCCCAAGCTCCGAAATCCTACAGCATTAATACAGCAGTCACTAAACAAATTCCTTGATGGAGCAAAATTTAACCTTCCCGGGGATTAGGATACTTGTCTGCTAGCATGAAATCTACACCGTGGGGGTTAACCGGGGTTGTTTGATACTAAACATTTAACCCCAGCACCGTAAATGCGAGAAAACAGTATAAAGTCAACCAAGCACCTTGAAGCACGCAGTCAACTACAAATGTCAGACTATCCTAAACACTTCGCATTAGCGGACAGTGTCCCAGACCACCCGTAAGCACCCCCCTTTCCCCTGAAATTGAGCCGAAACAAGAAAATTTCCAAAGGTCTACCCCTGGGCGAACTTGGGCAACAATTGACAAAACGAAGAGTGTAAATTGCACCCTCCCCCCCTCCAGCGCAACCGCGGCCTCGATCAAAGCTGAAAAACGCCCAATATAATGACAGTAGGCTAATAAAATCTCGTATGAGCCTCTTTTATGATAGTTGAATGTGAGAGTAAAGAAAAGGGCGCGGATCTCGGCTTTGGTCGTGCCTGAAGTTCAATTGGGTTTGGGAGAGCCCAGACTCGGTGTCTCGGCCAGTACTAGCCACTGCTCTTTCCCTCGTGCGAAGCACAGTCGGTATCTGCCCGGATGGACCGGGAAGTTGCCTATGATATGCCTTCTGCATAATATGGCTGGTATTGCTGTAAGGGCATCATTTAAATTCCTAACATCACTATAGTCTATTGGTAGTGACTCATCATAATAATATTATTATAAAGGCTATGCTAGATTGCCCTATCGTTTTTCATAAGATCCCTATCTCAAAGCTTGAGGCAAATAGAATGCGGGCTGCTGTCATACCAGAACTCACCTAGTTCCAGGGGGGCAAGGATGTGAGAAAGATGTCTAAGGGACCTAAGGAAGAAATACAACCTTATCTCAATCATCGAATGCTCAGGCTCTATCAACGCTATAATGGAAGCCTACATATAACCCGATAGTATTCCGATTATCGTTTTTTCAATTTTCACAGAAGTAACCCTACTAACTACTCGGGTGCATCATCTCAAAGAATTAGTCCTTCCCCGAAAAAGAAAAAAAAACCAATTACACCACCCTTAGCAGTTCCAATCCATGAGAAAGCCAGGGGAATCAATAAGATTTGAAACTCTCAAAAAATCAATTGACAGCAAAGAACTCTCCCAGCTCGATAATGCCCCGATTACGGCTCTAAGAAATATAGAATCTTTTTCAGTAATATTTTTGTAGATTCAAAGCACCTCCCTTACCGCAAGAACTGGAATAATTGAGAATCTCGCTAAGACGTTGGACTTGCCTCTCCTAGTAAGGTCTGTTTTCGTTTTCTTTTTATCTCTCTTGAGGGGAGCCGTGTTTTCTCCCCCTAATCCAGAGGAGGAAATTTTGGACGTCCTAGCGCCATTCTCAATTATTTCAGTTCTTACTGTACGGTATTGCAATTAAACTGTCAGGTATTGACCGATTTGGATAGGAATTCCAGGGACAACATGTGTGATAACAGAGTAATGTCTAGGAATGCAAAATCAGGCTCTTGGTTCGCTAAAACTACTAGGAGTCCAAAGGGTGTAAATTGCAACGTTCTTGTAAATATGACGGATATATTGATACGATCCCCTCTCCATTGCTTGATAATTCCTTAGCAGCTCAGGAGGTATCCTGACATCTATATCCTACGCTGAGCGCCCGCGGCCGGGGATCTACAAAAAAAACCCTTGGTGAGGACACAAACGATGCTATTAACAGCTTTTTTCAGACGCAGAGGAGGGTAGGCCACGAAGACGGGGTGTCCCGACCACGGCAATGTAGTAGCTCATGCAATTTGTTATATTCTTAAGCCGAGATATCCCAATTCCGACCCAGCAGAACAGCAGAACCGGAACTCAGGAAGCAGTTCCTATAGGGCATATTACCGCTGCTAGAAGTTGCGGACGGGTGATAAGGTGACGCGGTTGATTCCGGAAGGTGCCGGAGCCTAGCGGACCCAGGAGTGCGATGGGTCGTTCTAGAGCTTTAGTGATCTATGGAGAAGATTTTCTGGATCTATCTTTTCTTTGCCGCCATAGGAAGGTGGGGAGAAATGGGTGGGGGCATAGAGATAGGTGCGGTGATCCGTGGAAGGATCAGAGTGCTTTGATTTCACTTTATTCTATACACTTGTCTTCACATTTAGCCTAGTTTAGTTGAGTGAGAAGGTTCGCGAGGAGGGGCTAATAAGAGAACGGAATTGTTGACCGTACATTCCTTACCTTTCCCGCACAGTGCCAAGACCCCTTGATAAGCCCCACTCTACCGCAGCGCCATCTACCACCATAATAGTCAATGGGAACCGGTCAACCACAATCTGTCTTTCTGCGCCAAGATGCTGAGGAATGTGTTTCCTGGCCAGACTAAGATTAACACCTTGGCCCCGTGGAGAATTCCATTGCTTGCTACCGCATTGGACCGTGCACGTATTCTCCGAGTGATTCATAGTGAAGCATTGATGTCTCACTTGCTGCCCCAGTGGGAAAATCTGAGACGGTAAGTAGACAAAGCCAATTAAAACCCGGACCTTTTCGAACCATACTTATCCAACTATCCCGCGCCAAGTCTCTAAACCAGATAGGCAAAAGGATTGTACGGTTGCACAAAGGGAACCTTTTATTTCAATCCTGAAGTGAGGCTGGGCAACAAATTTTTCCAACTTCTAGCTCCCCGCCCAATAGCTGTACTGCACCCAAGCGGCCGAATCGAAGTCAGAAGGTGCTACCGCAAAGTTCGCTTAGCCACCTTCTGATTTCAATTCGGCCGCTTTAGTACGCTATAATATTATAGAAGACACATTACGACAAACATGACCCGCCCCGGGAATGGTCTGTGAAAATCCGGAAGAATTACAAGTATCCGGTATGAAATACCCGGACACCTGGATCAAAAAAATAAAGCTCTCTTTTTCTCTACGAATGCCGGTGTTTTTCAGAACACCCTAGCTGTTTATAGTGGCTCACTTCTGCATGTAAAATCACCTATTTTGCTACCACGAGGAACACGGCGGACCCCTCCGTAGTACTCAACGCTCACTTAGGGCACCCCGATTAATCATGATGCCGTCAGCCAGGGGAATATCTCGCGAAACCCTCCATCTCCGTCGGCCATGCGATCTCCGGATTCCGGGACAGGAGGCTCCAGAGAAGGACTAGGGATTCCCGAAACAGCACAAGAACAGCACTGAGGATGCGCTGGGTCTCGCTCATTGGTTCAACATTCGATACTTTTTAATTTGTCAAAATGAACCTATCTCAGGCTGATAGGGCGATTTCCGTTCATAATCTGATAAGTTAGTGACCTTTACGAGATTTTACGGCACCCCGCAAATCCATGTATTCTACGGAGTAGTGTGTGCAGCTTACTTATCATACTGGGCTTGCCCCAACAAGCCATTGCGAATACGGCAACATCTAGCGAGTGCCGGCGGACACCTTTACGTTGGAGTACAGTAAGGAGCGAAAGTTACAATTTCGTCAAAGTGAGAGCCCTGAAGTGCTTCGTCTTGGATATCGTATGCGGGGTCAATATGGCATTTTGTTGCGATTTTGACAAAACGGGAATAAAAATCTTATTTGGACCTGTTACCAGCATCTTCCGGCACTCGCCGGCTGATGATGCAGTACGAGGCACCAGTACCCGCAAGGACCCTTGAAATCCACCATCTCCGGCATGTCAGAACATCCCTGTAGATCGCGACGTCGTCCAAGGTAGGAATAGGTTGGCAGGTTAACCGAATTGCGGAAGCCAATTGATGAGATCCAACACCGCCAAATGACTCAGGCTATGCCGTTCCAGGAAAACACTAAATCCCTCTCAAGAATTTCCTTACTCAGAATCCGGAGATCACAGCCTGCCGCAGATAGTGGGTTTCAAGCGTTTTTCACGGTATCATGATACCAGCACTCGTGCTCCACGAGTACGATACAGCACAAGCGGTGAGTCCCGATGTGTGACATAAGCAGTCTTGTCTTGGCCTTTGATTGCTCCGAGGGGGTGGAGACGATACCGGTAGTCTACCAGTGAGCTCGCCGACCCGCTGTTTCACACCCGGCGCGAGACATATCACGAACGCACTCCAATTGGAGATCTGGCGATCTACTACAGGAAGCGGGCCTCGTGTACCGTACAGTACACGAACTCAGGCATTCAAAATTTGTAATAGAGTATCGGTATGTCAATTACTATTGCGGCTCCAGAAACTCTTGTGAAGCGGGACAAATTTTGAAGAAAAAACAAAAAAGCCACCCCCCGTGTCCCGACACATTCCGGGTCTGTCAAAACACCTCAAGAAGGAATAGCGTATACCTAACTGGTAGGCCTGAAAAGGTGGATCCCATTAACCGGTATTCGTAATTTTGTTAACTTGCTCACAGAGCTAAGCCCATTACAGTCCAGCTTTTTTGCTTACTCATAGTGGATTATCCGAATAAATAAGGTACCGTATCACACAGGTATCCGGGGTAATGTTTTCGTACTCGCACAAGAGCGGAATAGTTATCCAACTAATGATGCCTGTACTGTATGAAGGCATCTCCCCTGGTGCACTGTGCTTGTACGTCTGAACGAACCGTCGGTTGTCGAAACTGGAGACTCCATTAAGGGCAAAACTTTACCCAAGGCAGTGGATATTTTCGATGGAATCATTGCGAATCCTGAAACGACCAGATTTACCTAACAAACAACTACAAAAAAACCGTACTCAGCGATTCATAAAATATTCGGATGCCCCTGCGCGCAGGAGCCGATGCTCCAGTATCTTAACGCCAAGGCATAGCAGTTCTTCTTGAGGTGCAAACAATATCTAGTAGTACGGTTGCACGGCACAGCCGGGAAAAACAAAGAGGAAAGCTGGGGTTGGAAGTACGGAGACCGATTGGCTCGTGTCACCCAACCCTCCGATCAAAACTCCAGAATCCCGGTCTCACATCCCAATCTTCTCTACCGCAGGCTGTGCGAGAGTAGAGCTCCTAAGTTTTGTTGGTCCCACGAACAGTTGTGGCCTAGTAGCGGGAGGTAAGCGCGACACACCTTTCTTGTGAAACCTACAGAACCGATGCGCTGTACCTCCATAAACTCTGACCGAAGTGTTCGGGTACTGAGTACTTCTATGGGGTGTCCCTCGAGAAGATCCTTCGGGTTTCACAAGGGAGTAACCGTCATTTTGTGCGCTTGGTTCGGAGTATATTGCGACTCCAATAGCGGTACTGTTGGCAATCCGAGTGAAGCGGGAGAGAGGTTCCCCCTGCCCTAGGCATAGCCCTAGCCAGTGAAGATCTCCGGATCTATTGTTGGTTTTCTTGATAAGCCGTTGGTTTCGGGGTCCAGAATCCTCTTTCATGCAGGTGCTTCTTTCTTTTCTTTCCTTTTCTTTTTTCAACTCCGTTCGCAGGGTTGTGATAATAAGCCTCGTACCGGTACGGTACCTTATACGATTGTAGCTCGGACCAAGTATGTGATATATAACATCTCCAAATAAACAAATATCCCCTGTCGTATAGATGATAACTAGTTCGAACATCATTATGAAATGGTGGGCCCTGGTAAGGCGCGTGCAAGGCTAGGGGACTTCCGTGACGGGGTCATCAATGGAAGTTAACTTAGTCGGAGTTTCCGATCGTTCTCGTTACAGTATCAGCCATTGATACCCGAAAACAGGTGCGAATGTGCTGTATTAGCGCTCAGATAAGCATTGATGTTTAGAATATCGATATTTCCTTAATCCCTGTTTTCGGATACACATGGCTGGTGACGAGCAGAATATGCATAGCCCCCCGCACCAATTGTCGCACTGGAATGACGCGTAGCACCGGCCATCCTAACTAAGATTAAGTCTTTCACCAATCCCCACAGACAGTCGGCGTTCTGGGCGGATCATCCGCCAGAGGACTCGATACAACAGAGGGGCAGATAGCAAATGTCTTTGCACTATTAACTGTGCGGAGTCATATTTGGGGTACAGTATGTTTTTTTTTTCGGGCCAGGAAGAGCTCCTCGTAGGGAGTGTTTATTGCTAGAGCATATATAGCTTTCCCTAGAAGAGTACCGTAAAGAGGGTAGATGATTGATCCTGCGAGGAAGCGTGTTGACTTTCTACCCTGAATAGTGGGATGGGCGGCCATCTTGAAAGAGTGAGGAGAGATAGACTACCGGTATCATACCTAGTGACCTTCGGTGAAGCCGGGAAGACCTTTCCGCTTTGGTGGCGCCAAGAGTCCAACCTGCGATGGACTAGAAAGCTAGAACCCCCCGCCTAGATTGTTGCCGACGGCGCACCAGTTTTATTGTGCTCGAGTACCGCGCATGGCGGGAACAGCTGACCAAATGGCGGAATCCAATAGCTCAACAAAATCACATCCCTTCACTGCGAGTATAAAAGAGAGCCTACCGGTACAGTACATGGTCTGCTCCGCCGACAGTATGTATGAGTAGACGGATGTGCAAGGCTACCAGAACATGGCAAAACATGAGATTTCAACGGCCCCGATTCAAATCACTATTGTACCCGTAAGAACTCGAACAAATGAACCACTAAGACGTCCAAAATTCCCTCTCTCAGATTAGAGTGAAAACATTGCGTAAACTGGGCCCTTCAGCCCTAGTTGAAGACAAAAAAAGTAAAAAAAGGTGCCGCGCCTTGCCAGCAAAGGTAACTCCAACGTCCTAGCACGAGGTTCGATTATTTCCGACCTTTCCGTCTCACACTACGGCGGCCACCGGGCGTGGGGGATGGGCACAGGTGCCATCGTTATTGGAAAACTTGAACCGCAAGTACCCGAGCAGAAGGTGAATGTACTCGTACATGTGATAGCACGTTGGTATTCTCTTTCTTGGCTACGAGACGGAGAGCATCCCAAACTCAGCCTTGGGTTTGGGATAAACTGTAAAATGTACTCGAGTATATACAAAGCCGTATTAGGAAAGGCAACTACATTTATCTTCCATGTGCTATAAGCCGTGGAGGGGCAGTGTGTAACCTCCCCACTTTGATTTTTTTTTCTATTCGCAAAAGCCAGTCAACAACGGTAAGGTACTGTACTCGAGTACCGGTACGAGTAGTCTACCCGCACTCCTAGACTACCGTATTGACCCATGAAGTTTAGAACTACGATGAATAATATTTGTACGCAAGCCACTTTGTGGCCAGGGGAGTAACACATCCCCTATCGCTTACGGCGCCATACCCGAAATTTTACGGAAGCTAAGTATCTGTCCTACCTCTCCCTCAACGGACATTTTATCACCTTCTTTACTTTTTCTATCTTTACCATCATTTTCCTCCCACGCTATGAGTTCCTTTTTTTTTCGCTCCCGCGGAACTGCCGACGTTACACTCAGCCGAGCAAAACAATCTACTCGTAAGCCTATTCCTGCATGGCGGAAAGACCGACAATCTTGATGTCTCCCTTAATCCAAAGAAGGAAATT
Source organism: Tuber umbilicatum (assembly GCA_003313605.1). Classification (NCBI taxonomy): domain Eukaryota; kingdom Fungi; phylum Ascomycota; class Pezizomycetes; order Pezizales; family Tuberaceae; genus Tuber; species Tuber umbilicatum. The sequence continues at coordinate 16,256 of QLOI01001094.1, forward strand.
CTGGACGTCCTAGCGTGATTCCCAGTTACGCTAGTGTAGGAAATTGTGTGGGGCAGTGCGGAACCGAGAGTAAAGCCTCATAAATTGAATCTTCCTTTTACAGTACTCGAGTAAAAGAAGAGATAGTATCCTAAAGTTATCCCGAGTTTTCTTTTCCTTTCTAGAGCTCGGCTAGGAACCGAAAGCACCGCTCCGAAGTGTCAGATACACTGCGACCCCATGGGTTCAGTAATTAAACAGAAAACTTCGAAGGAAAAGAAAGGGGAAAGGATCCGCCCCCTTTGTCTAACAAGTTTTTTTTTCACTGCCTCGCTGCTGCAGAATGTAAGCGCAAGCGATGACTCGAGTGTGCAGAGGTCCGTGGTAGGGCCGGGTGGCTGGTGATAAGCGCGCTATACGCTCGGGTGGCTTCGAGAACAGGGGGGGCGGCGGGATGGGTGATTGGCGGGATAAGCGCGCAAAGCAGGGTTTTGCAATTGTGAGGTCGTCGTGGTGAAAGTCAGTCTAGTCCCCCTGAGCCTACTTGGTAATTGTGCAATGTGCTAGGCGCTTCCAATAGGCCAGGAGGCAGACATCAATCCCATAAATACTCAACCTAAGTCCACATTTCGATCCCATAGAACCTTCTTCTCCAAAGCTCGTCTCAATACTCAACAAAACTCTCTAAATTCCTTTTTTTCAGCAACCAAACCTACCCCATTCGAGACTTCTACAGATGGCAGCCAGGATAAACACTACATCCTCCTCCGTTCACGGGGCACCAACTGCCTGCCCAAACTGCAGAACGTAAGGCCATAGTTCATGATCTTTTGATGGAAAAAAAAAAGGTGTTGCAAATGCCTGACTACTGCTGACAATGCCCTGTTGTTCCCAGATACTTGTCGACTCTGGCCCCTCTGTATCTAGAGGGGGAAAGAAGTGCGGTAACTCATACGTCGCAAGCTACAGATGTTAGTCTTCTCTTCGAGATCCTTCCTGATAATCCAGCACTAACACTACTCCAAAGAATACCACCCCGCGTGGTCCTACAAACACCGGTCAGGGAAACCCTCCCTCCAGACGCCCCCAGAATCAACAACCTTCAAGTCCCCACAGCAGCTCGAGCCATACTAGGAGCGCAAACAGCGGGACCTGTCCTCAGTGTTTTCGGGTCGTCCGGTGTCAGCTGCAGATACTCCATTTTGACCAAGCCATTTCTCCCGGCCGCGGGCAACAGTCTCCCCAGCAGCCAGACATTGGCAACCTCCCCTCTCCGGGACTCTCAGCTGAGAGCCTGAGCACATTAGATGAAGCACCGAACTACTCCATGGACCGCCTACTCGACGAGAGCCAGGAGAATGATCTTTTGGTCAGGGTCAAGAGCTACAACTCGGTCTAGCTCCAAGCCGTACTATTTCCTACTATTCAAGATCTTGTAGATCAAAGTAAACAATATCGATTAGTATATTAGTCGTTGTGAATCTTGTGATCGTATCCACATGGGGGAGCGGGTCTATCGGGTTTGTCAAGATGTAAAGGGCTGATCTTACTTCCTTCCTCTACTTCAATTTGCCCTTGTGTTAAATCATTTCATCTTGTTTTGCTCGTTTTATACTAGTATTTCTGTTTGCGAGCATCTTCTGGGATCCCTGGGAACTCGTGTATGTGTAGGGGGTTGTGCCGGTCATGGTTTTCATTTTTTTTATCTCTATCTATGTGTTCACTTTGAAAGTGTAAGAAGAAAGAAGGATTATACGGCGATGGTAGAACGAATTACAAGCAGCGCGTTAGGAACCCCTATTGGCCAACACCCCCATGTGACCATGATGGCGCGCAAGGCTTGAGCTAAATAAGTGTGACTTCTTAATCAAGATTCTGCATCGAGGCTGGAAGAAATATCCCAGCCGAATAATATGCTGAACTATCAGCCTCGCCCCGCTGGCTGTGTATCCCTGGGAGGTAATCATGTAGGGCTAAGGGCCAAGCAAACCCTACGCTAGAGAGGGAAATTAAAATTTATTACAGTATCAAGAGTACAGTATTTTGTTTTTTGCAATCATACTTTTCTTTTTCCATTTTTTTCTTCTTTCATTGCCAGTCAGAACAGTAAGGCTTAGTGAACTAGTGATTCATACTGTGAACTACGAAGGCGAAGGAGAGGGCTTCGTCAATACAGCTTCGCCCCGATAATCTCTTCCACGGACCTCGAGCGAAAAGAAAAAAAAAAAAAAGGCCCCATAGTATTTCCATGATCTTACCAGGTCCCAGCCTCGGCCACTCATCCCCAAAAGCAAAATCATACTCCTCTAGGGAGCTCCTTGCTGCAACGCAGCAATAACTATCCTCTGGCAATCCTTAACACTGGAGAATTATGTTAGTAGGATAGCTACCACCTATAAAATCAAATCTCCCCTGAAACCAGCGCCTCTATCAGTGCTGAGAGGGCAAGAGAAGGAAGTGCAATCCTTACAAGGAGGATGTCGTTGAGCGGTCGTTTGTGCATATCGTACCGGCAGGTGGGTAGGGGTGGGGGCAGTCCTTGATTAGGCTGAGTGCTGCCGATACTTGTACCAGTCGGTATGCTCTCGCCAATAGAATTCTCCCCTATTGACACACCGTGCGTCATGCCGTGCCCGAATAGCGGAGGAGACAAACAGCCCTACAGAACTTGATATTTGCGACCAGATTACTCGGTGTATTGTTCTCCCTCTGTTCGTTGTCCCCCAAATAGCCCTCTATATTAGCACAGGCGTGTGCGCTACAGCTACGCCACAGATGCCAAACTCAGGTATCATACAAGTACCCGCATGCAAGCATTGTGCCGGCGGTATTAGAGGTTGTGGATTATTGAGCAACAAGTAATCACCCACGCGCCGGCCACAGGGGGCCAGGAACATGACGCTAGAAGCGCATTGCACTGGATGCAGGTGGGGGATTCCCCCCCCAGAAATACACACGTTGCCACTGAGCTTTTGCCGCTCAAAGCTACTTACATCCGGGGTTTTGTGTAGTTTTTTTTGCTGCAATATGCTTTTTACACTTTCAAGCCTTCCCTAAAATCACATTGTGATGGAATCATAGTGTTACCGAATACCTTTGTTTCTAGAAATTCCCAGCATGATAACAATATTGTGATACCGTATCATTTCATGAGTGCCTTGCCTGCGCAGGGCATGGACTTTTATATGTTTTACTAAAATTAATGTTCCACTTTTTTTTCACTAGCTTAGCCTAGCTTTGAAGAAAACGTAAAACCCAATTCCATAAGCACGCTCATCAATAAAATCTCACAAAACCACCCTTTCCTGTGCTGCTTTGTATCCACTGACTTTCTGCTTAATTTTAATTTTAATTTTATACATTTTTCGTATCGTTGCCCTGTACAGTGCCTTGCCTGCCATTTTTCTGTATTTTTGACGTGCTCATTTCCTGTGCATCATCAATTATTATTACCGGTATGGTATTTCTCTTGGGGTGAGAATCTGTGTCTAGAACCGGGGACCGACGGCTGGGCCGGCAACGGGCACAAAGCACCGGAATAAAAATGTAAAATATTTCTACTGAGCGTATTTGAATCTTGCTTCTTTGCTGCCAGGAACCTCTTTGCAAAAAAAATTGGCATCTTCGGGGTCGTCTTCTGTGTCGAGCCGGTATCGTATGATAAGTTTAGTGGCCGGTTGCCGGTTCCGGCCGGGGATTTAACACTACCCCGAGTATGATACTTGTATCAAAGGCCTGAAAAAGCCTTTCCCTTCACTTTTGGACTTTCAATGGCGACTCTTGCAAGTAATTAATTGGCTCCCTCCCAGGCTGTAGCATGTTTTGCCAACGGCTCAGGTTGAAATATATAATACTAGCGTATTATTATTATGATCATCACCATTTTTTATCTCGATAATAGGAGAGGTGGCAGAGTGGTTAGATATGGTTGGTTGCAACTCATCACTCGCACAAAAAATCCCTATCTTGGCAGACAGGCACCCCGGGCCCCCGAAGAAAGGACCCGGCACCAGTCTCCGTGAATAAGCGGGGTGGTCCGAAATTCTTGGTGGATATCATACGAGGCGATATATTTTCTATAACGCCCCCACTGACACCGACTGATTCTGTTGGCCCAATGCCCTGAACGAAGTGAAGAGATAGAACGATAGTCAAGAAAACAAGCCGAAGCTATCCTATCGGATGAGGAAGATTTCGTGCGGTATTGTAAAATGTGCCCAAGGGGACCTTTAAGTGAAGCATTTCATCACCCCGTGGGATACTCGAGTACGTCTCAGCCTGAAACCCCAGGAATTTATTTCCGGTTAAGGAAGCATACCTTCCAGATCCCGTTCGCTTCTCACTAGATCCCTTGTGTCGGGTGAACCCGGTTTTGGGACCTTCGGAGGCTGACCCGGGGATAGTTGATAGGTTGGAGTGGGGTTATTGCCGGGTGGCCCGGCTTGGGTGTTGATGAGCTGGTGTAGGGTGGTGGGAAATTAGTGATTGCTGTTTGGTCTGGTTTGGTTCGTTATGTGTTGTTCTTGCTTCCTTAGCTAGCGTACACCAGACAGGTAAAGCCAGGGCAAACCTATGGAACCACTGTAATTGGGAGCAGCATCAAACGGTCTATGGTAAGGTTTCTTTGTTTTCGACTTTCACTGTGCCTCTGTAGCGGATCCCGGGCATTTCCTTGATTGTAACTAATGTTGCCACAAGGTGGCTTGCCCGTAACTATAGTGATTGGATCGTTGATCGTCTCCGCGGTTGAGTTCAATGGCCCAATAAAAGAATGGGTAGTCGAGAAAACGACCATCCATGGTCGAGAAGTTAATACAAGTTCTCCTCTCCTTTCCCTGCGCCTGAAAATTCCCTCTTGGGGAATAACTTGACACCAGGAGAACCGGTGGTTCAGTGTTTCTGGCAGTGTTGAGAGGTTATGAGAAGTGCAACACTTACAAGCAAGTTGTGGTGGGGCGGTTATTTGGTATGATACCGGTAAAGGTCGGGGGTAGACTTTTCGATTTTTACGAGTACCGTACTCGTATGATCCGGGAGTTGCCACCCTTGGTGCACTATAATACCGCAGTGAGAGCACAACTTCAGCTCGACCGCGCGAGTAAACTGGGAAAGCCCGTAGAAAGCCCGTAATGTGCTAGGAACGAATGGTCGGTAACGTTTGATAGAGTTGCAATAGTGATGAGGCTCCCACAGCCTTATTGTGTATCAACACCTCCCACCTTCCCTGCGATTACTAAACAGGGTAAATCATTTTTCTCCTTAAAAGTGATCCGACCTCTAATCCACTCCAATTCAGCTTTTATCCTCAGCCAACGCAATAGTAACTTGGAAGCTCAAGCTGCCGCCCCACCACATACACGTACAGGGCATCGTCTTGAGTGGAAACTATGCCATCCAGGAGTAATACTCCTCCTAAGGCGGCAGAGACAATGCGGGCAAGATGCAGCGGTACAGTGATTCATAAAGTATTCGGATGCCTTGGCGCCAAGATATACCCAAACATTTGTATCTTGGCACCAAGGCGTCCGAATACTTTATGAACCGTCAAGTAGCCAAGATAGCAGAAGAAGATAAGAAGCAACATGCGAATCCGATGTGAAATAGAGGAATTTTCAATGTAACGAGCAAGATAACCGCTCAGACTCTCGGGGTAGGGCTCAGTGTTCGCAAGCGGGTAGCCCGGCTTCTGGCCTCAGGACCGCGGATAACCCAGGGTTTCCGAGTGATCTAGCATGATTATTCTGTTACCACGTAGTTCTCAGGACTTGTGTGTTGGCACTGGTCTAGCAGAACACTAGCATATGCGTCAATAGTTTCTGCCCTACACAACTATTGGAGTGATATGCTATACTCACCACTATTGCTTATCGCCATGGGGTCAAATGACCCCCAGGCGCAGACTCTAGTGCAGATCCGGAGTGTACCGACATTCATATTCTCGCCTTAGTAGCTGTATCCAACCTGATAACCAGGCTCAAAAAAAAAAGTGGCATTTTGCAGTGTCGAATACTCAGGGTGGGAATCTCTTGGAGAACCCCCTGTGGTGGAGAAGAGCCCATGAGGAAAAATATTGCGGATTTAGTGCTTGCAACAATTCTAGAGCGAGGGGGGTAGCCTGGCAACCAAACAGCAACCGCAAATGTGCGAGAGCCCTGGGCGAGGTAAGGGAACGTATGACCCAGCACCGGACAAATTCGCTTTTAGGTTTCTGTGTCTAGACCTTCACTATGGGTATGGATTTTCCACAACGAACCTCCGGCACTAGAACTCTTCCCACTGCCACAAGGCGGCCTGCTCGCAAACACAGTAGCTTCTCGCCTTTGCGGTCGTTGAATAGCCCGAGTAATGGCCCATAAAAGCAAGGGTGTAAATTGCTTGGATGGGACTCTCCATGTACGATATCTAATTATTCAAGCCGGTTTATCCACACACCTACCTCAACCCTCCCTATTTTTAGCCATCATATTCTTGTTTGTCCCCAATTCTTATGTGCGGGTGTTGTGAGCAAACGGTCGCTGGAGCTTTTTTTTTTGACATTAGTACCCATAATTATCTAACTATGATCACCGGCTATGATATTCGGGGCATTGAGCCCTGCAGCCGTGTCGGACGTCGCGAGCCTATGGTGTAATTTCTCCCCCCTCCCATAATCGTGCCAAGGTTGTGGCTAGCCGCCACAACCTGGGGCACTCTTCCAGAGTGCCTGCCAGCTCAACATGACTTTTTGTGGCTAAAAATTGTGGCTCAATATAATATTGTGGCTTAAAGTGCGATTACAAGTTTATTGTACAAAATATTCTAGTCTACATTTATTTTTCCTGACTCCACTTGCTTTATGATACCAACCACTATAAGTTTTCCTATCTTTTTTTTATAGGCTTGAGTCTTCTTTCGTTTTTGTATCCATAATTTCAAATCATCCAGCAGAGGCTTTTGCTCAGCTTTCTGGCTTTTTCTTTTTGCGTTCCAAGCCCGTTGCAGCTTTTTTTCTGCCTTTTCCAGCTCAGTATCCACTCGACATTTGGCCTTTCCTCGACCTTGAGAAACTGTAAGAACACCACCGTTCTGTACCTGCCTTCTGTTCTGTGCTTTGCGCCTTGCAGACCTAGCTTCTTCTGCTGCTCTTGTATGCTCCATATGTTCTATGGCTAGTGCACCAGACTGTGCTTGTGCTAACCCCCCCTGGAGAACAAGCTTAAGCTTTTTTAGAAAAGTTTGTGATTGATCTTGTGCATCATGCTGTAGTTCCTCACTGATTCGCTTCAGGCTGCGGACTGTGAGGGGTACTGATTGAGAAGACATCCTTGGAGGTGTAACTGGATTGTTGACAGGCACAACTGCCTCACGTAACTTAGATATTACAACATCTGGGTTATAAGGGATAAGTCCTGTTGCCTTAAAGGCGGACCGAATTGTTGTTGGTTTGAAAGCCTGTTGTCTGATCGAATCGATGTTGTCAAGGAATTCTAATTTATTGAACTCCCCACAGCCAGTACGTGTTGCTGCTTCAACGGCCTCAGCATGATAATGCTTATATGGTTGAAACACCACCACATCCAGGGGTTGAAGAAGATGGCTGGTATGAGGAGGAAGACAGAAGACAATAATCTTGTGCTAATCACAGTAATCAATGAACTCCTTGGTACAATGGGAGCCAAAACCATCTAAAATTAAGAGTCGATAAACACCAACTCTTCTTGATTGAGAATGTGACTCAAAATGTACTAGCCACTTTATTGACAACTCGTCATTACTGTATCCGGATTCCGATACTCCGATTAGATAGTCATCTGGTATTGATGTTGCCGTATACCATGGCTCTTGGTGAATTGTGCCAGGAATAATAACCCTTGGGGGTAGAACAAACCCATTACCACTGATGGTTTCACATACTGAAATAAGTTCCTGGTTTGTTGAACTTCCCAAGTATGCCTGTCGAGTGGGGTCTCTTGTAATAATCCACTGGTCACGCCCAATACCAATTCTGAAACCAGTCTCATCAAAATTGTAACAATCTCCTATTTCAAAACTGTACTTCTCACAGACTGCCTGGTATCTTTCAAACCAATCCCGTATTTCAGCTGGGTGATGAGCATTTTTTCGGTCCTTATCAATCGCACGTTGTTTTCGTATTGTGTACTCTGGATAACGATCGAGAAATCGTTGTGCCCAGTGATTACCCACAACTGGTGTGGGTAGTGGTCCACTATGAGCATTTTTCAGAATCGTATTTGCACAGCCTGAAAGCATCTGCAG
>QLOI01001097.1:9845-22907 GCA_003313605.1 Tuber umbilicatum
GGGGGGAAGAAAAGGTAGAAAAGAAATAAAAATACAATCAACTACAAAATTTTCTCTCCGAATAAATCTTATTCTGAATTGTTTTCCTTTTTTCTCTTCAAACCCATAGAGAAGTACGACAATAACATTGTGAAGTGGGAAGAAGAAAAAAAGGAAGAAAAGAAAATGACCCAAACTCCAGTTTTTTGGACTTTCTTCGATTTTCTTTTTGGTTGGTAGAGAAAAAAGGGAAGGGAAGTAGGGAAGAAAGAAGGGAGAAAAGGTACACGACTATGACTCGTCTTTCACTCGGTCAGTCACTTCAATTCGAACAGACAAATAAGGTAAGACAAGGCGTGCCTCGATAGTTTCCGCAATGTGGAAAGGACATAGAAGAAAAGAGGAAAGTGGGTAAAATAAAATAAAAGAAAAAGCTAGTGGTATAAATAGGCAAACGGCAATAGCAGGTGACTACGACTAATGATGAAAACTTTGTTTTCGCTTTGTAAAGATCATGAAACTTTGTCTTATACCCCGTGAACAGGAAAAAGAATGAGGAAGATATCGTCAAGGAAAAATTGAGCATTCGCCCACATGATGAAATCAATGAAGCAAAACAAAGAGACCAGGGAGGAAAAGAAAAAACACAACAGCAATTGCTCAAGAAGGTTATGCATCAAGTTCATCGGTAGGAACCGTAGTTGTCATATCCTGGGTTGCCGAAGGTATCTGTTGCGTACGGTTAGCCTTTTGATTGTTTCATGGACGAAAGAATCGCAAGCGGGAGCTTACCAACGGTGCCCTGCGAACCCTGATGCCTATGTCTTCGGGTATTCTCCTTATTGCTATTGCTCGACAAGGGACGAGGTCCGTTCAATCTGGACTGAATGGAAGGTGATCTGGCGGAGAGTGGAGAAACAACATCCTGTAGAAACAAAATGAGTATTAGTGCTGTGAGAATATGAATTCCTTGAGGGAACTTACTCCGTGACGCCCAGCGGCACCATCAGGGGACAGCTGATCCCGCGACTTCTTCCTTGAGGTGGACGAAACGGAATCAAGTCCTGCCGCTTCTCTCTCACGCGCCTTTCTCTCCTTCTTCACCCGGCGTGCCGCCTTCTCTTCCTCAGTCCTCTTGTGTTTCTTTCCATGCTCGTCTCTCTCTCGGTGCTTCTTCTTTCTATCAGATCGAGAAGTGATGGAAGGATCGTCACCCGTGGGAGCAGGTGTAATAGGGTCCTCCTTAATCTTGGGTGGGATGGCTGGCCCTTTGGGTGACTGCTGCTGCTGCTGCTGCTGCTGGAGCTGCTGGCGGTGCTGGTCATAGGCATCCTGAGCCAGAGGAGACATCAGCTTTCCATTCGAAAATCCACCAGGGCCCAAAGGTGGCAAGGTCCCAAGACTCGAGGTAGACGCATTCATGCCGGGCGAGTTAGGAATGACCCCATTGGCCAAGAGCTGTTGTGCCTGCGCTTCCAGTTGGTGGTTGTATGGGATGCGAGGTTGAGGATGATGCACCTCAAGAGACCTGCGGTTAGAATGATTTATCGGGGCATCAGTATCTCTGGATGAGGGTGGAGGATGAGGAGAGTGTGCTCTCTCTGCTGGCTCCTCCGAGTATGCTAATCCCTGTTGCATGTCCTTGGGAATAGAAGGGTCATAGAGATCAACATCAGACCTGGATTCACCACGATTACCACGCCCGAAAATTGCTCTAAATCCCGAAGATGTGGTAGTCTCTGACCACCTAGATTTATTCTTAGGATTTAGCGAGGAAGAATTGGATTCGCGTTTTTGGTGCCTCTCGGACTTTGTCGGAGTGTTCTCATTGCTGAAAGCTGTTGGCGGGACCCTGGTATCGGGAGGTGTCTCAAGAGGGACGGAGCCACCTCTCGAGCGTGGCGGAGTTCGAAGAGCGGTATCTTCCTCTATCGGGGAAATGCGGGTGGGTTGATGTGGTCGCTCGTCTTGGTAAATTCTGGAGCTGCTGGGTTGCTTGGAAGGGGCGCCGCTGCAGTATCCTGAATTCCCACCTGAAGAATTTGGGTTGGTATCTTGGCCCTCAGTTACATTTTTCATGGCGTCGAGGGTTCCCATACTCTGACTTTGCAGCAAACTTTGCTGATAAAAATTCTGGCCTCCTTTTAATCCCTCCACTTCTCCCAAAAGAGTTTGCAGCCTAGTTAACTTAGTTAGCACGAAACCGACGAGCCCCACAGATTCTGGGAAAGCTTACATCTCTTCGATCCTTTGTAAGTCGTTGGAACTTCTCATGCTAAGTCCCTTGAGCGCTCTGCGGAAAACATTGCGTCTCTTAGCCGGACCTTCATCCTCAGCATCATCGTCGTTCTTGGGATACCGAGGTGCTCTAGAGGTGGGTGGGGGTAATGGCCGCGGCCCTTGAAGGATCTTCTGAACACTTCTCTCGGTATTCTGGTCAACCCCATCTATGATCGCATGCTGTTGCGATTCAAGGGTCTTTTTCATGTCTTCGAAAGAGTTCCTCATCTCAGCTGCGCTCCGGACAAGAGTGACTAGAATCTCGGTGTCTCGCGCGTTCCGTTGCGCATCGCGAACGGTGAGCTACAGACAACATTAGCGAAAAAACATTTACCTGAGCTTGGAAATAAGGTCTTACGTGGTCCATCAAAGCGACGATGTCCCTTGACTGAATTCTGTCGATACCTCTACCTGTCGAGCTGTCGTAGAGTGGTGAAGGCATTCCGTGAGAATTTCCACTTGCCATCCTCGCGTGACCATGGTATGAATAGTTGTCATCCTCAGAACCGATGCCACGTATCGGTGCTCCCATCCCCATAGTAGGATCCGGATTCTGAATAGGCGTCATAGGACTAGGCGAGGCCATCCCCGGATTTGCTGCGGAGATGTAGCCTTCATCTTTAAGTGCTGGTGAAGTTGGTGACATGCCTTGGGCCACTCTAAGCGATGGGGGTAAGTTGTCATCTCCACCCATCCCACGGTCGCCGCCAAGATGAAGCTCATTGGCCGACTGAGCTGGGGGGTTGAAATGCCAGTCTTCGGGCTCACGCCCGGGGCCTTGTATTATTGAGGGGTTAGTGTTGATCTCTTCATCCTCTTCAACCATATGCCCATACTCAGGCATCGGATCATCAAACTTTGGTAATGCACTCGCCGCTAGCTGAGGAAGGGGACTTTGGCGGTGGGAAAGGTTGGAGCCGACGTTGGAAGGAGCGTCGAGGACAGACGGCTGAACGGAATTAGCGACCACTGGGGTCGATCTCATGGACGGGTTGGCGCCAAGAGAAAATACTTGTTGGCCATCAAACTTCTCCATGTGGCTGTCGTCAAAATCGTTACCAGTAAAAGTCGAGACGTGCCGAGCCTCAATAGCAGTATCGTGCATCCTCGGTTCCTGGAGTGCCTTGGACTGGGCCATCTCCCGCACCTGGGCAAAATAATCATCGACCACTCGATTCCCTCCAGATGTTTCATGGTAATCAGCCTCGTTAATTTCAGACATTTCGCCACCCTTTCCTTTTCCCTTTCTCCTCTGTTTAGCTAGCTTAGTGCTCTGTGTTGAACTCATGGATAAGATCGAAACGGCCGCATCTCCAGGCGCCAGGGTTGTTGGCGAACCAATACTCCGTCTCGAACCAGACGACACCGAGCTAATGTCATCCCTGTCGTCTTCCTCATCTCCAACCGGTGCAAAGCTGACGATGCTTGGTTCATTTATGCCTCCCCCACCGGCCAGGGACCGCTTGCTCGCATTCGACCGATGGTCATCAAGGCCGGTACGCTCGGAAACAATGCTCGAAGCCCTTGAGCGAAGTTCCAACTCACTTAGCACCGGGAACTCTGATCTCGGAGCCGGTGGAGGAGTGTTCCCAGAGGCTGGCATTCCGTTCTGATTCGGATAGGGAAGCCCAGAATTTGCCGAGAGAATGGATGCCCTAGTCTCCGCGTATGTCCCTGGGGTATCTAGTCGGTCCGGATGATCCGGCATCTCCAATCTCTCGCGATTACCACGAACAGGCACAGCTCCAACGAGAGATACACCCTCACCATCCTCAACCGAACGAACCGATGGACTCACACCAAACCCGGGTCCCCCCCGGTACGACGCCTCGGACTTTTGTGAAGGCAAATCAGCGTTTCCACCCGCAATAACAAGGATTTTGTCAATAAATTGATCGATTACCTCTCGATTATCGCCCTCCCCACTACCGCCAGAAATGACCACACCTTGCCCATTCCCTTGGTCAATATCGGGGGATAGAACAACCATAGGTTTCACATCCGGCATGCTACGAGTCTTATCGGGCCGTTTCGTACTTCCCTGTCGATCGAGCGTCGATGTCGGTGAGAGAGATTGTTCAAACTTTGATTGGTTCTGGGCGCTTTTTAACTCATTAAGTTGTGGCAGGATCATGCGTTTGATGGCATCTTCGACGAGTTCAAGGAGTGCTGGATTAGTGACATTTGAAGCGGTCCTCTGTCTTTCCGCATCAATAGACGCCTTCCGTTTTTGACGAAGCTTCTCGGCAGTAATTTCATCAACCTCGCGGTCCCGACTCCTGCTACGACTTCGCATGCGGGGCGCCTTCAACAGGTCCGCGTCCGCCTTGCTTCCACTGCGGTTGCGTTGCTTGCCCTGTTTGGGCAGACGCAATTTCTCAAGGCCCTCCATCACACCCTGCTCAATCATTTGCTTCTCCTCCTTGGACATGGCCAACCTTTCCTTGCTCAAGCTTCGACTTCTTCTCCGGCCCAATTTGGCATTTTTCAGCCCCGCTTCTCCAGCCACATCAATTTCCCTACTAACGCTTCTACTCCTCCCTTTTTGCGCTGACTTCAACACATCCTTCTGATACCCCTCGGTATGGCTCCGCGCGCCAGGTCTGTTCGGTCGTCGGCGGGTACGGAAGGCAATTTCGGTTTCCTCCATCTCGCGAGTTGAGCTATAGGTAGACCGGGGACTGCCGGCTTCTCGAATAACGGTGACGTTAAACGGGTAGTTACCCAGGTTAGAATCATCTGCGTTGGAAGTTTGCGAGGAAACAACCGATGTCTGGTCACCGGAAAGAGATCTGTTGTGATTGGGCTCGCCCATAATCATCCTATCCTCCCCAACGTGTGGAGACAGTGATACCCGTTGGGTGTGCGATGGCCGGCGATCCTGTCTACTTCCAGGCCTCGATCCAACGTCGGAAATTTGTAGTCCTTGACCATCGGGCGACGCCTTAAAGTTATGGCGCTTCTTCGCAGCCGGAGTAAGTTTGACACGGACACTAGGACGACGAGAAGTATTGGCTTTACCACTCTCAAAGTATTCTATGAGGAGAGAAGCGTTTGTCCCATGGCCAACAGTACTAACAGCACTTGTCGCCTCATGGTCCTTCTTCTTCTTCCGGGAGGTTTGTATGGTGACAGGATGCCCGTCCTCCGGAATAGAGTAACTCGTATTCTCCGTCCTTCGGGAAAGATCCGTTGTTGCCGTGTAGCTCCCCTGAGAGCTGACCATCGAAGGCTCAGCGGTATGGCCCATTTTTTGTTGTGTATCCAAATCAGCCGACAGGTACGGTACAGTCTAGGCGCGAGTGACAAGTCAGAGAAGCAGCACTGGGGCGGTTGCCATGCGAATTGAGTTTGGTACCTTTCCACTTGGGTCGACTCCCACGTTATTCGGTGTTGATTTTGGCGATCAGCTCAACCACGCCGACCAGGACCGGCGACGGGCAAGGGTCGATCTATCCGGGCAAAAGGCTTAGTGAATGAGGACCGAAGGGGGGCCGCTCGAAAGGAGAAAGAAAGCGAGAGTGTGTGGGAGAGGGGGGGGGTAAGTACGAGTATGATGGAGAACGGTGAAATAACCTGACAAAGATAGAGAGAGGGAAAGGAATGGGGGGAGAGAGAAAGAATGTGTAAATGTAGGGTAGGGTGTGTGGGTGTGGGAGGAGCAGAGAGGGACTGGACGCTGGTAACGAGCGACGGAAGGTCCAGGTGACGGTTCGTTGGTCGGAGCGGGCAGCCGAATGGGGGGAGAGTGGGAAGGAGGTGGTGGGATGGAGCGAACGAAAGAAGGAACGAACGAACCAAAAGAATAGAATGATGGCAATAATAAAATAAATAATTGGGAAAAATAGTAGGGGACTCACTCCACCCGCGTACGGTACGAGGTGTGTCTGATTTTCCAGGCCGCGAATGCAAGAGGGCGACGATGGCGGTGATGGCGACGATAATAATGATGATGATGAGGATGATGATGCTTGTTGTTGTTGATGACTTCCTCTTCGCTCCCCTTCTCACCTTTCACCTTCTCACTGATCGAGATCTTGGTCTGTGTGTTGCTGCCGCTTGTGGTGGTTGTGCCTCCGCTTGCTGCTCCCTCCTGCTTGTGCTTATGCCTCCGCTTCCTGCTGCTTGCTGCTGCTGCTGCTGCTACGGTGCGAGTAACAGTGCAATACTGTACCAGTACTCCTGGCGCTCTTTCCCCCAACTCCTAACCCTCCTACAACCGGTAGATGCTGCTCTCTATGATACGAGGGGCTTTGTAATTGAGTTACAATGCCATCAGGGAAGAAAGGAGGAAAGGAGGAAAGAACAAAAGCAGAGCAAGAAAACCTCCGAATTGAAAAATTAGGAAAAACAAACCGCAAGAAAATTTGATGCAAAAAGGATAAAATCAAGGCAGAACGGTACGGGTATTGGTTAAACCGGAGCTGGCTGAAAAGGAAACTGACGGCACAGCAAGAAGCAGTTGCTCTACGGTACGAGCAAAGCAAGCAAACACCTGGGGTGGAAAGATTCAAAAAAAAAAAAAAGTAAAAAAAAATAAAATAAAAAAACCGTTCAACCAACAGCAGACAAGAGAAGAGTAGAGAGATTGACACTCTCCCTCACACACACACACACACCCCCCCTTCTTCAACAGATGGGGATAACTTGGAAGGGGGGGGGGGTTGGAAGGGGAAGTGTGTAAACAAAATGCTCCATAAAGTTAATTAGGGTGGCGGCGGTGTGAGCAAAGAGGGTCTTCCACTGTCCCTTGCCCGCTCGCCTATCCGGCTGAGCTAGGATGGATGGGCTGGATTACGAGCGGGCTTGCGCTACGAGTACAGTGCGAGCACTCACACTCTCAGGAATTTTTTCCTCCATTTTTTCTGGACCTTGCCCGGTTGGGCGCGTTTGGTCCATTGGCCCGCAAAAGGACAACATGTTACGGTACGGCTGAGCGAAACTTTTGCAGTACGAGTATATTACTCGTACTTATGAACTATAACTAGTACGAGTACAGTACGATACAGCAGCGGCAAAGTGACCTCCGCTCCAGGGCGGTTCAACTCTGGCTGTGTAGTGTCTTGGAAATAACAAGCCCCCTCCAACAACACCCCGCCTCCCCCAAATTTCAATTCGATATTAGCTGCGCTCCAAAACTGATCCAGAACAACCGAGTTTTACCCATTGACTTATATTATTCACGAGATTTCCCATTTGTGGAGTACACCAGCCACACTTTTTTTTTCTTTTTTCTTTTTTTTTTTTTTTTTGATTTTCCCACCTTATGCTTCATTCACCCCCCCCCCCCTTCAGCTAGACCCGAGGGAGGGAGGAAGGGAGGGAAGGGAGGAAGGGGAGGAGGAAGGAGGCTCTGATATCATAACCTCATCAACTACCGGCACGGTAAACTATATTGGTACGGTAGTCTACGGTAACAAACGTGCTCGCACCTGTGCTCACAGTCCAACAGGTACCGGTACAAAGCGTAACCTACCGCCCCTACGCGCAAGAAACTCCCTCATCCAAAAACACCAATTACCAATTCCATCAAAAATAACGATAATACGGCAATAAATCCCAACCCACCCCGCCGGAAGAAAAAAAAAATTTTGATCTGGAAAGAAAGAACGAAAGAAAGAAAGAAAAAAAAAGTAAAAAAAAGAGGCAGCCCCCGGGCTCAATGAGGGGTGGGAAGCGATGAGTTGTTCTTTGCATCCATTTCGGTTTGTGGAGTGGCGGGCCAAGCGGGAGCTTGCCAAGAGTGCATTCATTCGACCAAGTACCGCAAGCTATATTTACCGGCAACCGGAGGGAGGGAGGGAAGTGTCCGTTTCTATGGCAATCCGGTCCACCATGGTAAATAAGTACTCGTAATACCAGCGTTATACAAAACATCATATCACTCGCTCTCTCTGGTCCTTTGGTACGGGTCGGTGGTACCTTCCTTCCTAAAGGCCTCTCTCCCCCTGCCCGCCCGGATACCGTCCACCAAACAGATATCAATACCACCCATCCCATCCCCCTTTCCTATCGGTGCAGTACTCGAGTACTCAAGTACTGGATTATGCCCCCCACCCTCCACTCCGCATCCCACCCGGCTAAGCAAAAACACATCCAATTCGCGCATCAGGGCATAAACCAATTAATCTACCAATTGATTGATTATGTACTAGTATATATACACGATACCCACCCACGGACTGCACCAGCCAGTAGCGTGCTCGAGTGCTGCTACGAGTACTGTATGCAATTCGTTCACCGTGCCGCAGTGCCGGTACCGGTATCATATCTGAAAATCCCCGTGCCTGAAAGATACGCTATGCACCCTACCGTACTGTACTACATCTCTTTGGGCCGAAAGGACCGTCGTATGATAGGACATGGCGTGAACCTCTCTCTCTCCCTCTCGCTCCTCATACGTGGGTGTAGTGGTGCATCTCATACCTTGAAGCGCACTTACAATCCCATCGTCCCCATATCGTATGTCGAGTCGAGCCCCCCCACTCGCACGTCTACGAATCACCTCCAAACGTATCATACTGTAGCTGGGGAATTGAAGCGTTGATCAAACTCGACTCAAACTTCGAGTGCTGGGCAGCGGTTTCCCCCGGAACCTATGGCTGCCACCCCATCACTGGTTTCGACATCATGCTGTGGAGTTGAGAATGTTTCCATGGGGGGAATGAAGGGATTTCCGAAACCCTTAGTCTACTTTCCCCTTTCCCCTTCCCTTTCCACGAGGATTAAGCTTTTTTCGTAACCCTTATTGTATGCGTGGCATATATCACGTCGGAATCGCATTGCTCGGATTAGATAAGCTTGGTCAAGGGGGGGTTACGAGCGCTACGAATACCGGCGGTACGGTGCTTCCCCATCAGAGCGCTTACGTTTGATGGCCTTATCATTATTAGACTGTGGACCACGTCTAACGGATACGATACCGCATCCCCCCTAACTCCTCTTCCAAGCAGCCCGAGAGCATCCATTATCAAAATTACAATCAAACCTTTATATATTATACCCGTACACCTCACCAACCACCACCACGAGGGGAGGAAAAAGGAAAAGAGGGGGAAAAAGAAAAACACAACTTCCCCGAAAACCTGACTCCCACTTTGACCAGAGTACCGTACGGTAGCTCCATCTCGAATCAACCGAAACGGAAAAAACGAAAGAAAGAAGAGAAAAAAAAAAATCCATCCTGACGTTACCAGCGACCAATCCGACTTTTTCTAACACCATGCCCTTCATTGTGCCCCAGTCCAGATCAAAATTCAAACATACCGCGCATAAGACCTTCGCACGCTACTGAATAAGGCTGCCTTCAGAATGTGTTTAAATAGCGTCCAGAAGTGCATTTTCACCTCACGATACAAGTTATTGGTCGCCGGTCTCTGACTGTGTGAACCGAATGGGATGTTGGGTATTAATGGGAGGTGCTATGCTCCTTAAGGCTGATTCTTCACATGCGCGTGATGGAGGTGGGCGATGGTGATGGTGGGGTAAGATATACGAGTAATGTCCTAGGCGGGTTAAGGTACAAACTTGCTTGTATATACAGTGTTCGAGCATATCTCGAGTCATAAGGTGGTGCTGGGCATCTCGTTGCGTTGGGAATCGTGCGCTTGCTGGATGCTCGTGTAAGGCGCCCCCCCCCCCCTCCAGTGGTTAGATTACGGGTTCTCAGGCTTAGATAGATGTTAACATCGTGCAGCGCACCGGACGACGACGACGCACGGCGTAGGTGGGTAGGCCTTTCCCCTCAGTGGGGAGCCCGATAATGTGCGATGATAGTGTGCGGTTTTTCGATATCGGAGCGGGGTGGGCACCGCTATTCAGGAGGGTAAAAGTGCGTGAGCGAACTGGTTCGCACTTTGAGGAGCTGCAGATGCAGAGATGGTATGTACGCCTGTTAAGCAAGATGATGATCCGAGTCTCGTAATTGGTCGGGCGGGCGGGCTCACGGCAGCTACGTTATCATTGCATTGCAGCCTACCTCCCCACTTGCCTTTTCGGATATAGGATGAAGGTGCTCGATTATCTACCATAGAGGTACAATACAATACGTTCGGGCGAATTGACAAAAACCGCTATCTACCGCTGGGGGTGAAACGAGCCAGTGATTCCCGTTTTGGTGATGATATCGTGATCCGTAACGTGTGACTGGCTCTCAAGGAGGGAGCATCTAGTGGATTTGATGCGATACGGTAGATGCCCGAAATTAAATCCGTTGCAGCCTGCGCCGCGGGTTTCATACTATCAGCAGAGAAGAGGAAGAGTAAGAAGGCGATACAGTAATTGCTAACTGTCTGACGAGAGAGGTGCGAGGGGAGGAGAAACCCTGCTATACAAGGAAAGCGAACAATGCCTCAAATACGCTGGAAAACAAAAACCGGTATCCCTGTTGGCGCATTCACACAATATCACTCCTGCGCACCATTCCTGTTAAAAATGCAGGCAAGGATTGGCGGTGGAGGGTGTCGTCGTCCGGCGTAACACATGCCGCATAAAGGAGATATTTGGATGTTGCACCATGACACCTGAAAGCTTTTATGTAATTAAGGGCCAGTAGTGCTTTCCACCCGGAAAGCCAAGCAAGCCGCTCTCACTACTCGTCCCTGTATGCCTTTGTCTCCTACTCACATGAATCCACAACATAATCCCCAATATATACCGGTGGATCCAAGAAATTCGCACAACAAATTCTTGAGAGAGCCTAATCATTTTCTTGCCGGTAAAGGTTTCCACGAGTGACATCTCATGATGAACAACCCATGATATGCGTAATGGACAGTAGATAGATTGCGCATTTGCCATGCAGTTTCCGATTCCTAACCTTTGCCCTTTCCCGCTTCCCGAAATAGGGAGCCACCCTCATTACTCTGGGGGAAAGGCAGATATTGGGGTCTCTGTAATATACGCAGTCGTCGTATATATCACAACTCATTAATGAGGAGCCATTAGCTATCGACCACTGACCACCCGTCCCCTCCCCATTCGACCCCAGACACTTGAAAAAATTACCACCAGTCTCAAAATCCGATCTCGTACCATCCGGTCTTGCGTCCAGTAGAGATCTCTTACCATCCTCAAGGATTGATCTCCTCCGCCCCTACTCCCCGACTGCTCTACACCTCGGAAGGAGGGGAGGAGGAAAAACCTGATCCTAGCGGAACATAAATTCTTTAATAGCGTTCAACCACTTTACCAACAACCTACCTCCCTCCAAACCTTGTCCCATGGCAGCTAGCACCCAAATTCAAAGAATCTACAGACGTCCAATAGCCATCCGGCAACTGGAGACCGAGCAAGGGAAGTATGAAGTCGTCTCTCACTTACACTGCACAGGAGGTCTCACAGTGCGTGGATTCAACCGAGCTGAATCCGAGCAGTGTTTTATTTCAATCAATAACTTGGGTGCGCGGGCGAGGAAACGGACGAGGGGTCTGGACGGGCTGGGCCAAAAGAGGGAGTGGGGCTGGGAGCTATTGCATCGGGAGGGAGGAGATGCGGGAGGTGCGAGATGCTGCGGTCCAACATTCTGGAAAAAAAAATACGATTTTACCTAGTCAGGGAAGCGGGATTTAGAGTTTCTTCTATCTCTGGAATGGAAGTCAGGCAGGTGGCACTAGTTGTGATAATCGTGATAATTGGCATCCATCAACGGAATCTTCACGCGCCCGACCGACCGACCGACCACGTCCTGAGCTGGTAAGTAAAGAGAGATCTGAGGTCACTGCAACCTTCGCTCCATACTTTGACAGTTTCGTAGTTGACCCTAAACCTCTCCACCCCGCTCGAAATCAACCCTCTCCAGGGACGCGGCGTTGTTTGATTGGAAGTATTGTATGTATGACAGTTACGTAAGAGTTGATAATCACAGTACCGCTATAATGTAGCTTTGTAGAGGCCACCCTTTTCTGTTACGATCAGTTGCTGTACTGTTTTGAGGTAAGTTACCTAGTTGTGGTTTGTACGCCAAGTGCTTTTCCGAACTTCTGCGGGTTGGTGGTCAAGGGTATCGTGCTTGTGATACAATGCACCACAACTATGAGCATCGTTTTCCAAATCTAGAAAACATCCATCATAATTATTATTTAAAAAAATGACCCCCCCAACCCAACCCAATACTCGAAACAGGGCATGATATATGGCTTGCAACTCCTCCTCATTCCTTCACTGCTTACTACGCACACAAAGCCCAATCCCACCAAGCACCAGCACCATTCCGATCCAAGTATCTATTACCCCCATTAGCCCCCCATCCCATAACCCACAGCCTAAAACAGCACAGAAAGACCCAAACCTCTATGGACCCTTTTCCCATCCGCCAACCAATCCCCCAAAACTGTAAACAGAAAGGCCAGAGAATTCACAATTGGTACCGCCAAACTCAGCTCTATCATACCCTACATTAGCTTACGTGAATGAAGGAAGAAGAAAGAGGAAATACCGGCGCTCCCAATCAACAATAAAAACCACACCGAGCCAGTCAAGTTAATCACTACCCCATACCGCATCTCACATTAGCCCTTCATCCTCGAAGAACAGAAAGAAAAAAAGAAAAAGAAAAAACGCACGCAATGGAATAGCATAAGCAGGCCTCCTTAACAGATCGTACGTCGCGAACGCCGCCCTGAGTTACTCCACCCCATTAGCCACCCTTCCTGCCCTACCTACTACTCGGTAATTCGAAAACATACTTCAAAATCCAAACCTTCAAAACACCGTTCTGCGGATCTTCTAGGAACGCCCGCTTGGGAGGGTGGTATGCTACCGCGGCTTTACGAATGAAGCTGGAGGCTGTCAGTTGCGAGTGGG
>QLOI01001098.1:0-16113 GCA_003313605.1 Tuber umbilicatum
AAAATTTATCAGAACCTAGAGCTACAACTAATCGTTGAATAATTGTAGTTGCCAGAGACTTTCATCTAAAGATTCGTTGTTATAATAACATCTTTGCTTTCACCTCCTTAGGTGTGGATGAGCAAACATTGGGTGTACAGGGGAGTGGAGTTTATTCCTTTCGTATTAAAGGAGCCCTCTGCCATAGGATCGGATCCCTTCTTCCAAACCCAGGTGAGAGACCAAAGTTTGCACAAATCTATACTCATGATTCAAGCAACTATGATACTCAAGTTGGAAACAGATTACAGGTGTTTGGTAATTTAGATACAGCAATTGTGACACGAGTCCAGCTGCCTCTCGCAGAAACGAATCCTTATGTCCAGTTATTTCAATCGGTTGGAGATTTGATTGCCTCTAATCCTGAAATGGTACGAACTTTAAGCTTGAGAATTCAGGATCCACGGGAGCACGGCAAGGATCCACGTACCTACAATTCTCCATCAGCAAATGAGATTGGGATATTAATTGAAGGAATGGGGGAAGAGAATGTAGGACCACGTGAAATCATTCTTCATTACAAAGGTTTAGGAAACCAAGATGAACAGATGAGAAAAATCTCAGAATTACATGCATCATATCTTCCTCTCCGATATCCACTTATTATGATGCATGGGGAACAAGGATGGCATGCAGATATTCCACTTGCTGGCAATGAGGTAGTAGGAAATGCAGCACGTAATTTGCATAATGGAGTTGAAGATCAAATTCTAAATGCAGAAGAACGTATAGCATTTCAAGAAGAAAATCCAACTACAGGACGTGGAGGATCAAAGCGAGTTACATTGGCATTATTTCATACCTACTATCTTCATATACGTACTCCAAATCCTTCTCACCTGTTCCTAGCAGGTAGACTTCTTCAAGAATGGTGTGTTGATGCCTTTGCTGCCTCTGAGCAAAATAATCTACGCTGGGTATTTGCAAATCAAAAAGCACTTTGAAGTGATCAATACCAAGGACTTGCAGACACCTTAGTTAATCAAGGAAATATGGACCTGGCCAGTTTAGGAAAGCGAGTAATCCTTCCATCGACCTTTGCCGCATCACCAAGACAAATAACTGAACTGTATCAGGATGCTATGGCAATAGTACGTGCCTTTGGTAAACCAGATTTATTCATTACCATGACCTGCAATCCAGCATGGCCTGAAATTCAGGAAAACCTGCTCCATAGTCAGCAGGTTACTGATCGTCCTGATTTAGTTGCTAGAGTATTTCAGTTGAAGCTCTCCAGTCTCATGAAGGACCTTATTGAGAAAGCTGTTTTCGGACGAGTGAAGGCTCATATCTATGTTATTCAGTTTCAGAAGAGAGGACTACCTCATGCACATATCTTAATGATGTTGCATGCAGCTGATACTATTCATACAGTAGACCAAATTGATCTTGCTGTTTCAGCAGAAATTCCAAATAAGGAAGATGACCTTCAACTATGGGAGACTGTTACAACCTGTATGCTCCATGGACCATGTGGGGTGGAGAATCTAAGTGCTCCCTGCATGGTTGATGGCAGGGGTCTGGATGGCTGTTGCTCAAAACATTACCCAAAGACCTTTTTAGAGGAGACTATATTAGGAGAGGATAGTTATCCTCACTATCACCGCCGAAATAATGGGAGATTTGTTGAGAAAAGTCGTATCCGGTCAGATGGAACAGCCTCTACCTTTTGTTATAATAATCGCTGGGTTATTCCATATAATCCATTTCTCACTAAACACTATAACTGTCACATTAATGTCGAAATTTGTTCCTCAATACAGGCAGTTAAGTATTTATATAAATACGTTTATAAGGGACCAGATCGTGCCGTTTCCTCATAGCTTATATTGTGGTTTTGGCGGGTCTTCGTATGATAATTGGTGATATGTAACTATAACTGTGTTAATTCTATATCATTTCAAATCTCTGAACCAGTGTGGTAACACACGGGCAAATACTCGTATCTTGATAAGAGAAAACAACAAGGGCGGGAAGCTCCCACGGAGCAGTGGAGTGCAGTATTTTCCCGGCAACTTTTACCATAGAATACGCTGTCCAGGAAACACAAAGTGCCTTTATCGCACCACCCAGCATAAGCGCGCAGTGAATTGGCCCAGCAAAACAACATATAATGCTCAGGGATTGTGAAAGTCGGGGAGGCTGCTCATGGCTCGATTGCGGGCCAAGGAGATAGAGCGCAACATATAAGGCCGTCATGATATTTGTGCTACCGAACTTTAATTTGAAAGGATGTACTGTACAGTACCATAATCACCACCTATCGTAGCTTGAATAATGCGAGAATAGTCCCGAGTATCCGTGGATTTCTTTATGCTCTCGAATCCTTCGTTACAGTCTTCATTCGATTCCCAACTGAGGCGCTAGCCAAGGGCAGTAGATGCTATCATACAACATACCCCCCCGGTCAGTATGGTCATTCTTCTTTCCCTCCCTTTGTTCAATACTTAGTGCTAACCATGTTTGGTGTCTCGTTGATTGGGGCATCCAACAAGTCAGTGTGTGGATGATGAGCCCGAACAAGCTCGATAAACAGTGGTCTATTTTCCTCCCTGTTCGCCCCTTTCTACCGGATAATTTATCTCATCCATCTGCTAACATTTCTTCTGCAGAAATTTCATATTGCTACAACCGTCTCGAGCAGCCGATGAAACTCTCGAGTGATATACTATGATACATTCTATACCAAATGTGAAAAAAAGACAGCAGAAAAAAGAAACTGCGACACGGTATGATTACAAAATAAACAAATAGTGAATAAAAATCCATATCCCAAACTATTAAACATATACACTAGAGCTTTGGGGGAAGAAGCGAAGGAAGTGCATCAAAGAGTAAAACGTTATTCGGAAACCTGCGCCAGTGGGCCCTCCTCTGGATAGAAGAAAGATGCAAGACTATACTCAAAATTAGCTGAAAACCCCCCAAGAATAAACACAGGGTGTGGGGATACACACGCAACAATCACATATAGCGCAACTAACAAATTTCCCTCAAGATAATTTGATTTACCATCCTACAGGCAATCTCCGTTAGTTTATGCTCAGGGCCAAAAGAGAACGGAATGGGTACCTGGATCAGATAATTCACCAACAGAACCGATACAAACAGAATCATGACTTGGAACCCGTCAAAGTATAATGTCATCTTATCTTCCCCGATGATCCAGCCAAGCACAACAATAAACGGAATAACCAGAAGGGCGATTTGCATCGAAGATCCAATAGCAACGCCAATCGAAAGATCCATTTTATCCTTTACGGCCACAGTAACAGCAGTAGCGTGCTCTGCGGCGTTTCCCACAATCGGGAGCAGAATCAGCCCAACAAAAACCCTACTGATATCTGCACTAGTGACGAGATGATCAATTGAATCAACCAAACATTCAGCGCAGATAGCCACAAGCGCCGTGCTAGCAGCCAATAAAATAAGAGCAGCCCACAACGTGAGGTCCGGTTCCTCCTTTTCTATCTCGACCGGGGTTTCTGGTCTTGGTTTTCCCAAAACTACTGCATGTGAGACACTGGCACTCGCATTGACGAGTGACTTTCCGGCTGGCTCAACATGGTTTCGCTTGGGTGATTTCTCCGAGGGTTCGTTGTAAATGTCGCTGTGGGTTTTCAGCTGAAACAGAAGATAGGATGCATAAACCAACAGTAGGATGACAGCAGTACCGCGGCTAAGTTCTGTGATACCCTTGTTGGAAGGTCCAGCCATGTGGAATGCTGTGGGCACGACCAGGCTACCCACTGAGAGGGCCAGAAGACTACTGGCAGTTTGAGCAACAGTAGTGTTGAAGTTTTGTTCGATACGATTGTAACCGCCCGCGATGAAAGCAAAGCCGAGAACGAATAGCAAATTGCTGAGAATGCTTCCAATCAGTGATGTTTGGACAATCACTATCTCACCCTTAACCAGTGCGAGTATCGAGATAATGAGTTCCACCGCATTACTATCACCATAGTTAGCTCCATCCACCAATTCCCAAATCGGAAGAAAAGAGGAGAAAAACTTACCCAAAACTAGCATTCAACAAACCACCCAAAACATCACCACAATACAATGCAATCTCTTCCGTTCCGTACGATAATAAGGCGGCCAAAGGTATAATAGCAATAAAATTCAGCACAAAAACGACCGTCCTAGGACGTCCTCACATGTTAGAAATTATTCCTGATCGTTAATTTAGTTAGCTAGCAATGAAAGGGGTGCTCACGGATCAACCCCAGCATAATGTGTAGCAATTCCCACGGGGGCAAACACGAGCAACACGTTGATCCAGCTGTTACATATCGCAGCTCTGAACTGTCCCCAGACAGTTTTGTGTTCTTTCATCTCCTTTTCCGAGTAATGGGACATTCTCTGTACGTTTTCCATCTGTGGTCGACCTTCCTCCATAGTTATGGTGTCCACTCGATTGGGTCCCTCGGGAACAACAGTGGCCTGAGAGTCAAAGCTCTCCTCGGCTGTCGGGGGTGATCTCGCCGTTGCTACCCTTTCCCCACCCCTATTCGGCCCATCAACAATTGCATCCTGTGAAGAGTGCTTGTTTCTCAGCCGGGAGCGAGCTTTTCTCCGACGGTGTTGACGCAGCCGACAAAAGGGATTGAGTCCTTCTGTATCCGCAATACTGCTCGCAGCTCTGTTGAGTCGGTCTGGAAAATCAATTCATCCGTTAGAGGTTTCCCCGGGAGAATGCTCAATAAAATGTAAAGGGTAGGATCCTCCTACTCACGCATTGATATTTTTCCGTCGGTATGATAGCAAATCTGGTAATAGGAACTGGAACGGAGTCTTGGAGGTGCAGGGCCAAGGGCTTGGTGAGGATTGGCAAGAAAGCTTCTTTGAGTTCTTGGTTTGAAGGGGGGGGGGGGGATTTGGAGGGTATAAAGGGAAATAGATGGAATACGGTATTTCCTGTCTTCGTGGAACCGCAGAACGTGTGAACCCTTAATTTAATGGAATGGGTGTATGGCTAATGGGAATCTTTGGCTTCTTATCCCAGTATACTTTACGCGTCATTCCGCAATATTCCAAATGATTGGGCTGTGAGGGACCTTTGCATAGGATGTTGCTGCAGGACCAGCGGCTTCCCTGACGATGGCTGATTTCTGCTGCATCACTTCTGGAATTGCCCGTTCAGCTTTAACAGGCATAATCCAATCCTGTTCGGAATTAGGAGGGAATATTCTCTAAATACTGCCACAGTCGTCACACAGCCTTTGGATCCTTTCAAATTCTTGCGCTAATAGGTTATTGGCAATGGTTATCCCCAACTATGGGGGTTTACCTAACCTATGATGCTATCTATCTTCATGATTGAAGGATCTGCCATTGGAAAACGGTGAGGGCGAGGGTAAATTGCTGGCAACGCCGGAGAATTCCGTATTCCAATACTGCAGGGGTTGTCGCTTCCCCCGCAAGGGACAGGAGAAGTCAAGGTGCACAGTCCTGGTCCTACTGTAGCTGCTACCGTACTGAAACCGCCTAAAAATTTCCACCATCAAGATGAATAAGAAGTCAACTCCAACCAAAACCCCGGACTAATCTCCGGTATCTACAGCTTTTCCATTTTACAAATAAGGTTGATCTCAGGTTACATACGATTGTGCCTCGTACAGACAAATCCTACACCTCTAAGCCATCACAACAGCAACTGCAGAATTGTCATCGCTGTCAAAACTAACTCGCATGCGTGATGGGCACTGGTAAAGTACGGTACCGGTGCTGTGCTCGTACAACAACTGAAAGGGATGCCACTCCCGCAGCGCCCCAGCTTTTCGGGCTGTGTGCTTCTAGAGATAGGACATCGGCTCCTTCCTATCCAACAGTAAAACGGTTCCGCCCCAGATTTCGCTTACCGTATTCTGAATTATCATTCTCAAAGCCTCCGGGGATAATTCCAAACTACGCGCAAGGAATATAAGCCACCACCACAAGCCACACCTCTCAAGTACTGTACCGTGCCATGCCCGTTCTTACGGAAGCTCGCTCAACCTCTAATTCATCCGCCGCCCGAGATTTAGTCGTAAGCTCCGTCTTTTGGAAAGAGCTCATACTCGCTGGGAAAACATGTCCAGCTCCGACTTACTTTGCACACGTAGATATTGGCCATTCGCCCTCGAGTCAGCCCACCACCAGCGCTTTGAGCGGGGATTTGCCAAGGAAGTTGGGACCTCGCTCGCGGTTAGGGTGAAATGGCTTGATCATCCAACAGACTTGCGCCCGAATTGTGTTTCTGGTTTTCCATGCCAGAGCATTTGTTTAGCGCAACGTGGTTGTTGATGCTGGCAGCTGACATATAACCGCTCGGCTGAAATTTGTTGCTTCGCCCCCTCCTTTCTTCTGGATGGGCGGTTGCTCGAAACACCAAGACTACTCGAGTACGGTATGCAACTCATGCTCGGAACGTTATGATAAGTCCCGCGAGATAACTCAAGTGTGGAACAAACGGTTCCTCCAGAGATCATGGGTTGAAATCTGACGCCGTTCTTATGTGTTGGCCACCTCAACAGTCCATGCTCATCGGGTGCATGTACAGTACGGTACACTCTCGGTCACTCGACCTGTGAGGACCAGGCTCCCGAAAGGCTCCTCATTCGAGGGTCAGATGGTACAGCACATGTCACGGAAACTACATTGTGGAGCGCTAGAGGCATAATATAAGATAATATTCATCGTCGAATCTTGGCTCTCAAACACCAAGTAGAAATACCCAGGACGCTAAAATCCTCATCGATTCGGTCCCATCGAAACACAACAAGACTAAAAGTAAACTCATAGCCCACAAATTCTTAGCCACCATCCCACGATTACCAGCACACCTGCCCTGTGGATAGCTATTCAGCTGGGTAGTACGTTTCCTCCTCCCCTTGTGTCAACTCCTCCGGGGTAGGAGGTGGCAACAATTTGGCTTGCGTCGCGAACTGTCTAACCCTTTTCCACAATCCGCTCCTGATTTCTTCTTGTTTCTGAATGAATTCGCGTCAGCACTTACTTTTTCCTTTTCACATGCACAACCAAGGGCCATTGTACATTGAATTGAGGTAGTATAAGGGAAAGGGTTCATACCGCCTTGGCCACCATCTGGACTTCGGTTTTGGTCGTGTGGGCATAGTCGTCCAGCGTCTGTCTCTTTCTTTCGTTTTCTCCCGGATCCAACTCATCCTGGAGCCCGAGCTCGTCTATCATACTAATTCCCGGGAGGACGTGACGTTTCGAGACCTGGACATAAATGGAAGAGACTTCCTGGATGACCGAGAAGTAACTCTGGACTCTTAACGCGGTTGTTTGCACATCCTATTCCGATCTTTATCAGTTGGCGTTCTTGATTTTTGTATGCTCATGAATGCTCACTCGCTTCTGCATCTCATGCAGCTCCATCCTTTCGATTGTCTTTGCTTCGTCACCCCCATCTTCGAGCCCTGCGTTAATTGTCTCAAGGAACTCATCACAAGCATGCTCCGATGCGTCTCTGACCATGAGCGTGATGCCAGAATAAAAATCCACAATTCTTGTTACCTGGGCCTTGAGATAGGTCAATGCCTCGAAAGATTTCTTCAGGACACCTTGTATCTCTTCCTATTGACGGTGTTCCATGTGAGAAAGGTTTACGCCAGAAACCCCTTCAAAACCCTTTTGGGTAAACATACCAGCGTTAACTTCTCGGTGTCCAGATTGCTCAAATCCAAGGTGGACTCAATAATAGCCTCAGAAGCCCCATGCAACTCCTCTTCCGCCGCCCTTTGTTTCTCCAGTATGTCCATATATCTCCCTTGGGTATCCGCTGCATTCTTTCTAGCCTCTTCAACCCTCTTTCTTGCTGCTTCGTGGTGCTCTCTTAGAAACTCCCTCTGGACTTCACCAGCTCCCAACTGAGCTTCATTGTATTCCCTCTCGGCTCGCCGAGCACTACGAGTTCCACCCATCACGAAATCAGCCACCCGTCCCAGAAATCCACCCTCGACCCCTGCAGGTGTTTATCAGCAACTCTAGATCGAGGACTTTACCCTCGTATACCCCTGGGATACATACTGTGCTCGCTCGGTTTATGAAGGTTGAATTTTGGCATTGATCCCGGGTCGGGACCCTTCCCAAGCGACTCCGTTGCCTGGCTGACACCCGACATGGCAGTCTTTAGTGACCTACTAGCGTCGTTGAAAGCATCCTGCAGTGCCAAAACCGCCTTCCGAGCTTCCTCTTCTGCCCTCTCCCTTTGCGCTTTGCTAGCTTCCCGGGCAACGCGCAGGTCCTCGTTTTCCTTCATCAATTTCGCTTTATCCGCTGCAGTAATTGTCAGTCCGACATTGCTCCTAGGGGGTGCCAGGGCACGTACTTTGGCTCTCCGTGACAGCCAAACGGAGATTTGAGACAAACTCCTTCCAGGAGTCAAATTGTTTCTCCATTGCTTCCGCTTCTTCCTTGCACCGATGAGATGATTTTTCAAGTCTACTCATCAGCCGACGAAGTGTTTGTTTCGCGGCTTTCGGGTCGTCCAAGACCGCGAGTACCTGATTGATCTGCCCAAGGAATTTTTGTGAGCAGGTCTCGTTTTAGAGGAAGGAAAGGAAGGAATAGGCTTTATCCTTACAACCCCATTATTCCTACAAATATGGTTTGTCAGCGTGGTCAAGGTTTGCATCCTCGATTGAGCATCCATGAACGCCCGCTGCCCAACATTTCCGCAGTGGAACAAGTTGGCTCGTAGTGAACGATGACTTGTTTCATTAGCTTTTGGTGTTTGAGAGGGTGCAAATAGAATCTCACGGTATGAGCGAACCCTCCTCACCACCATTCTCTAAAGTCATGGTCATTGCCACCGGCGCTGAAGCGGCCAAGAAGCACTGTCCCAATACTGATACCGAGAGGGGGGCCGCGCTCAGGAGCTCTGCCCAATTGGACCTCATCAAACCGCTCCCGAGAATCTCCATTGTTATCCCAGGCATTTCCTGTAAGAGTTGTTGCTGGCGTTCATTATCCGGGTCGACCGAGGAAGGCATAGCTAAAAGGCAAGATTTCAAAAATAATATCTTCGTTTAGGTGATTTTCCGTTTTGTGAAGCGGGGAGGGGCAAAATGCTCTAGTATATCTATCCCCTCCGGCAATGCAGACCATCGGCAACATATTGGTGGTACGGTGACCAGTCAAGCTATCGGGGAATCGTGATTTGTTGTCCTCCGCAAACTATTATGCACAAATCTAGGCTAGGCTACCGTCTAGGCCGCCCGCAACGTTTGTGCTACCGAGGCGCCAAGAGCTACTTACAGCACAGCGGCCCCCGCCCGCAAATAAAACATAACCAACCAACACTCATCAGCTCCCCTTGACATACCCCAGCACAGCGATGAAGACAGCAAATCCAGCTCAAGAGAATTCAAAAAAATGACTATTGTGATGGAGTGCTGGGCGCGTAATGATTTTCATTAGCAGTATCAACACCCCCCTCCCCCACCATTGCTACATTTTGGGTTCGTGTCCAGAGACCATTCGCTGAGATCTCAGAAATGACTTTCCTGAAAATAAGAACTATTTAGCCCTCGCATCGTGTACAAACAGTGTTCAATTCTTTGCCGATTGTCAATCTAGAGCTCCTGCGCACGTATATGCTGGCAGACACTAGATCGCACGAATACTATACTCGAGTAGTGCTCTACTATCGCAGCAGCGGGTGTTGAAGAATCGCGGGCCGGCCCGCACACACCGAGCACCGCCTCGATGACCTGTTCTCTAAGCACGACCATCGTGATATTGCGGAGGTCTGCCCGCGTTGGATCATGTGTTTCCTCCGTTGGAGTAGCATGTCATTATCTCCTGTTGGTTCCTAAAGCCCCAAGATAGCAATGTGCTTCTCCAGTTTTATGGTAATACTAGGATAAATTTATTGCACTAGCCCAGCTTGACGCAATCCCACGGCACGAACCCCCTCAGAAAGAGGCAAGGTTGAGGTTCCAATGTACCCACACTTTCCCAGGGGAGAAGCCCCTCTAAGAAGCGGGTTTGATGAACCACTGACTAGGGAGCGGTTCGATGAGAGGTAGAGTTTGTGATTATGATGGGTAGTCAGTTCGCCCCACCCATAGACTAATTCAAATGAGGGGGGAGGAAGAAAGCAAGAAGAAGAAAAAAGAAAAAAAAAACACTGGGGGGGCCTCCCCACACTGGAACTCCAGATGGTGGGCTCCTCGGGAGGCGGGAGAAGATGGACGCCTAATGTGGGCCTTAATTATAAAGCCCAAGAACTCAGAATCCCACAAAGGAATCTTTACAATATCCAACCTCCGATATCTTGGGATAGCACAAATTAGCCATGTCTTCACTCCGCGATACTATCCAATCATTAGAAAGCCTTCTTGGCCAGCAGCTCAACACTTACGAGGGCTACAAAGCCCGCTTGGCCACAGTCGATGAGACAGACTTTGCAGTAGCAAAAGACAAGCTTTCCGCAGCACTTTCGCAGGTGCTGGGCCTCCTCGAATACCTAAAAGACACAGACGATAGACTCTTGGCCACAGGGACCCAAGAAACACACATTGAGCCTGAATTTGAAACCCAGGCAGCATCTGTCCATGACCGCTTTCACGAAGCCGAAGGTGCCAGCGGCCTCGGATTGGACCATATCAATAGACTGGCCACCGAAATAGCCGAATTCCAATCAATCGGGCTTGCACAGCTTAAAGAGCAGCTTAACGCCGGCAAAGGCCGACTCAATATGCTCTCAAATGAGACCAATGAAAAATTAGCACATCTCGAACGCCAAATTAGGGAAATCCAGAACAGAGTTCAGACGACAAACAATGCTATCAGAGACGTTCAGGCGCAGAAGGATTCAACCCAGGGTACTTTGAATAACAAAAGAAATGAGTTGCACGACAAGGAGAGACAACGAGACGAAGCTCATAGAGAAAGTGCAAGGGCGAAAGAACGTAGGAATGGCGCCAGGGCAGTGAGTCTAAATTCATTCATGAAACCACAAGACACCATGCGTGAAAAGGCACTGACAAGTTAGGCGGGTGCTGGTCTTGGAATCCTTTCCCTATTCGCAGGCCCACTAGCCCCAGTCGTATTCGCCGCTACCGCAGGAAGTCTTGTTTACGCTAGGTAAGTATCGTGCACGCCCCCAGCGCCACAATGAGGATCTCGCTAAATCACCCGCAGCAATCAAGATGATGTCGCCCGTGATCGCCAACACGAAGCAAACATGCTCCGACAGGAATGCCAAACCCTAGAAATTCAGATCGGAGGCCAAAACGACCGCTTGACAGCGCACAACCTCGACCTCCAGAGATTCCAGAACGCGCAATCCCAAACCGAGCAGGAAAGGGCAGCTCTCACGCGCGAACAGGCGGCCCAGCAAGCAGAGAAGCAGATACTGGCTAGCTTAGAAGCTCGTGTGGCAGATCTGGGTTCGCAGGTGCCCTCGTTGAACGGGAAGACTACCACGCTGTCGAGCGAGATATCGAAGATCAGGACGCACACCATGAACTGCACCGTTATGATCTCTGAGGCCAGGATTAAGGCCGGTTACTTGGAATACGCGGACAGCAGAAGGGAGATTCTGGGCACCGTCAAGACCATGGTGTCTGGCTTTCCCATCGAGGGTGGAGTCACCGAGAGGATTGGGGCGGTTATCGGAGAGTTAGAGGGTAGGAGCTTAGCCGCTGCACATTGAACCGTCGACAGGGCATTCCGGGCGGTGTTGGAAAAAATAGTATTGAATATCTCTTTTCTTTTCTTTTCTTTTCTTTTCATCTCGTGCTCAGCCTAGTTCTTTGAATTTGATTGCCTTTCTATCGTATCTGCATTCGATGCTCGTAACGTGACAAAATAGGGATTGATTGTTGCTAAACGGAAGGGTGAGTTCCTGTGTTTTGGCTCTCGGGAGCTGGGATGATGCAAACTTATAGGGAAATACTCTGGGTAATTGGGGGGTAAAGTCAGGTGATCCAGATGCTTTCCCTCAGGGGCGCCCGGGTTACTTTCTTGCAGTAGATGTCATACGATCCCAAGACTTTGATAATACCATATCGGATAAACCACCTATCAAAGGCGGGCATACACCAAGAACACCACCCAATAAAACCCCGGAACCACACCGTAAAGCGAACGACGTTTATCACTCTTCCCCCATTCGTCCATCCCGAGAGAAAGAAAGATGGGCATTTACCAACGACTCGAGTGATTTCCCATGATTAGCTATCCCGGCAAGCTCCGTCTCAGAGAGCACCTCTAACTCATCTTTCCTTCGGGTTCAAACCATCAAACTCAGCCCAGAAGAAAAGAAAAGAAAAAAAAAGAAAAAAAAGCCACCCGCCAAAGTAGTGCAAGAGTCCCGAGCCTTGCCGTAGTATGATATATTTCAGGAACCATAGCGCAGGTTTTACCCTACGTTATCGATCGAATGAGGGGGGCGCTCTGAGGTATTGTGTCATAGCCGAGTACTTCCGTTTATCGTGTCCAGCTGTTCACTACGGTACTCGAGTAGGCACAGTACCGCATGACTTTTTCCCAGTGCAAATTTATGATCCGGAGTTCAGTTTTTTGGGGGTGATTTTTTTTTGTAAATTTCCAATAGCAGAGCACGAGCACGTTCTGGGGGTATTTCGGTAGGGGTAGCTTATGCGATGGCCACCGGGGATTCAGCATAGATGTTTGGGATTCTGGCATCGTGCTTGGCGTGCTCGAGTGAGGTGCGCTTTCGTCTCACGGGAATTTGCTCCTTGCGCAGTGCGATATCACTTCGCTAATCTGGGAAAGTGTGGAGTTGGATGGGGCAGGTACTTGCAGGATCCTGTACCGTGCTAATACAGTACTGGTAATGGAGGTGGGTGGGGGATGAGGGGAGGATGAAACGTTATGTGAAGGATGATTGTTGAAACTGGAGGATTCGAGAACAAGAGGTGTTGTTTCTTCTCCTTCCCCTCCTGCTTCTTGGTGGTGGTCCCTGCGTTTGATGCTGTGGATGGTGATACCGCAGTACGGTACTCGAGTAGAGGCCGAGTTATCGGTAGAGCTACTGGTACTATATGACATTATGATACTGGTGTGTCCTCTTTATTTTTTTTTATTTTTTTTGTTGAGTCTCGCAGATGTTTTTGTAGGGTGTGTCCGGGTACGGTAAGAGTTCTTGGAAGGACGAGAAGAAACATCCTTTTCAGCCCCCTTTTTCGATCGGCCAGTGACGGCCTCGGCCCGTTACAAAAATAGATTATAATTCTTTACTCGTTCATTCGTTCACCCATTCATTCATTTCTAGGAAAGGTTCGGGTTTCTGTACGGTCAGGAAGATCGCCAACTCGCAGATTTCGCACACACCCAGATCCAGAAAAGACCACCTTTTCCCAGCCCATCCATCCATTCATCCACACATCGTACCTGAACTATTCTCGAAACCTTTGGAGGGGACAAACCGATTTCTCTCTCGCTCTCTTTCCCCCTCTCCCATCACCATCGCCATCTATTCTATTTCTTTCGCTTCTATTTCCCCCTCTTACCCTCTTCGTTCGCTATTCTATCGTGCTTTCCCGCTCTCTCTAACTCATCTCAAGCTTCCACCACTGCTCTAACCGCTAGTCATCTCCCTTCTTTCGTGCCCCCCCCTGCCTGCCGACTTGATTCTATTGAACCCCCCTCCACCTCCCCCCTAGCACATGCGGGTTCGTGATTTGTGAAGGTGGGAAAGAAGAGCAAAAAAAAGAAAAAAAAAAGAGAAAAAAAATAACTTTATCCCTTCCTAACAGAAAGCTTTGAAGAAAGCCATTGTTGGCGGGCTCACTCAACCATAATTATCAATCACCCACCCACCATCTATTTTTTCTCTCGTGAGCCCAAGCCTAGCCCAACCTAGAGCCTCCTTGTACCTAGACCCCAGCTTTGCAGCGGAAGGATAGACTCGTGCTCACTCAACTCCAGTGCTCAGGGCAAGAACCTTCCCCCATCTGTACCTGCCGCGTGGCCTCGGCCTCCTTCAATTACCTTCTTTTCTATCCTCCATAATTATCTATTTTCGACCGAATCGACCCCAGCGGTGTTGTCGATCTACAAACCAGAAGCGACACCTACCAACACCCCCATCGACATCTGTTGGTCTTTTCACTCATCTCTCACTCTTGGCATCTATACCGATATCATTCGTTCGTTTCGTTCCTCCTCTCCCTTTCCCCCCGTAACGACGTCTACAACCGCCGCAACGCCGAATAACTTACTGTCCTCCGGTTCCGGCGATCGCTCTGGGGGTGGGTACTCTCGGTCCCTTTACTCGATCGCCTTTCCTGGACCCCGTTGGCCACGGGCGCGCACGACGGAATTGATTTTAGACTAGGCTGTTGGGATAGAAGTGACGGCAAAGATGCTGGTAGAAGAGAAGTGCGCCCCCCATACACTACTGCCTACGAGAGGGAGCCGGTGAACTGATGGCGCGAATGTGACGTAGGTATATCGGGCTTGCCCTCGCTATTACCTCGAGTATGGCTATAGGTTTGTTCATACTTGCCCTCTACCGCTGTCGCCGTT
The DNA here is from genome assembly GCA_003313605.1 of Tuber umbilicatum. Taxonomy (NCBI): domain Eukaryota; kingdom Fungi; phylum Ascomycota; class Pezizomycetes; order Pezizales; family Tuberaceae; genus Tuber; species Tuber umbilicatum. Next base: position 14,548 of record QLOI01001098.1, read on the forward strand.
ATCACATAATTGCTGATTCTCTTGTCGATGCAGGAACGAGCTTCATATTGACTAAAAAAGTAGCTACCCCCGATGAGGTTTATCGTTTCGCTGCGGATATGAACTAATCCGGCGCCCACGGAGGCCGCTTTTAGGGGTTAATAGAGACTGCGGATAGGCACGGCTTTGAAGGAGAAGGCTTCAAGTATTTGAAAAATCCTATATGGTGGGCAGGGATGATAACAAGTAGGAGACCCGCTGCACTAGACGCCTTCAATTCGTATACGGATTATTTGGACTGACATCGGGATTCCGTTCGGCCCGGATTGTAGTGATATTGGGAGAGATTGCAAATTTTGCTGCCTATGCTTTTGCCCCCGCCATTCTAGTGACACCATTAGGAGCGCTGAGCGTATTAGTTGGGTGGGTTCCTTTCCAGAGTTGGGAGGGGCTTTTCTTCCGATGGCATTATCTAATCGGAACTGTTTGATGGCTACAGTGCGGTACTAGGGACACATTTTCTTCGGGAAGAGCTCGGGGTATTAGGCAAATTAGGGTGCGCCATTTGTTTGATCGGGAGTGTCATTATTGTTCTGCATGCTCCTCCAGATGAGGACATTCAGACGATTGATGAGATCCTGTACTACGCGATTCAGCCCGGTAATTACAGTCCTTCCGGTGGACTGCACGTTTCCGAAGGTTAATCTCTAACTGGTTTATCCTCCAGGTTTTTTGGCGTACGTTGCCATAGTGTCAGCGTTTTCTTCCATAATGATCTACAAAGTGTCCCCCAAGTATGGAAAAAAGAATCCCCTGATTTACATTTCGATCTGCGGGAGCGTTGGGTCTTTGACGGTTATGAGCTCCAAGGCTTTCGGAATTGCTGTCAAATTGACGTTTGCGGGGAATAACCAGTTCACGCATCCAAGTACTTATGTCTTTATTATAGTTGTGGTGGTTTGCATCCTAACGCAGATGAACTACTTCAATAAGGCATTGAGTCAGTTTTCGAGCTCATTGTTGGTCGCCTCTTTCCCGAGATTTCTATACCGATAAGGCGGCGTGCTAATATTTGACAGAGTGACGCCATTGTACTATGTCACATTCACTACTGCCACCCTTATTGCATCCTTCATCCTATTCCAGGGATTCAATACTACTGATGCTGTTAACACCATTTCGCTTCTTTGCGGGTTCCTGATTATTTTTGGGGGCGTCTACTTGCTCAACCTCTCCCGCTCTGACCCAAATGGCCACCGGCTTGCGGCTAATGGATCGGCGTCGTATGGCGAAGGGGTGCCTACGGATGGAATCACCGGCTTGCAGGTCCGCCGAAGCATGCAGCTGCGACGCTCGGACGTTGGTGGGTCACGGAGTAGTATCGGAGCCAGGCTGCTGGAGAGGCATCTGGATGAGGAAGCTGCTATGGGGCTGACGGATCTGGCGGAGGACGATGATAGCGACAGCGATGATGGCTTGGGAAGACTACACGATCGGTGATCTAAGTGGTCATTCTTTTTCCTTTCACTTGTCATGGGAACGAATTTCTTTGGGGTTTTTCTTTATCAAAGGGGGGGTTTTTTTTTT
>QLOI01001102.1:0-12091 GCA_003313605.1 Tuber umbilicatum
CACTTTTTTTTTTCTCGCAGTTGCTCTATTTGCGGGATCCCTTGTAAATGGTCTGGCTAGGTACTGGTAGGGGGACCCGCTAGATCCTTTTGGAAATGGAAGAAGAGAGAGAGAGGTAATGGAGCGGAGCTGTGTTGTGTGTGCTTGGACGCTAGTCCCTTCAAACTGCGGATTTCATGGCTTTGTGCAGGCTCCTTTTGGAGATCGCCAAATAAGAAGGAAGGAACATGAAATACACTTTTCGTTTGGTATTCCTTTCCCACCAAATGCAAGATTCTAGATTGAGGGGTCGCGCGTCTATGCAGAGAACATCTCTAACGAACGCCTTGTCAATCGTAAGCGCTCTCGGTGCTGGTATGACAGCCAAGCAGGCTTCACTCCCTCCACAGGGACACACACCCCTCCAAGACCACCACCACCAGCAGCAACGCTGCCCCTTCCTCTTCCTCTACCATGATGCTGGCAATTGTGGACCAAAAAAGCAACCCATACGCCATTGAGCAAAAGCGCGAATGTGTATATTGTGTTTGTTTATGTATCCGGTACTGTGCAACATAATTGCTCACTACGAGGGTTACTGGCTCTTTAACTATAGTCGCCGAGTATCTTCTACCGGGGAAACACCCTCACCTCACCCCCACCCTTTGTTCTTCAATTACCGTACCAGTACTGTACGCACTTGCCTCCCCGCCACCCTATATGGCTCCCCCACCAAACATTTTTTCAGATCTCCGGTGCTCGGTGACAGCTGCGTATATAGTCTAGAGCGCGGTAATACCATGTATGTCATAAGTTATTGTGCCTGGTTTTTCTTTACTTAGATTTACAATGCCCATGTCCAAGAGGCACAGCGGCAAAATGGGGGGGGGGGGGTTCCCGAGGTTTCCTCGAAGGGGGGAAGCCGTCGAACTGGGATCGAGCAATTAGCACGTCTCCGTCACTCGAGAGGCTGTGTGGGAGATGTTTTTGGTGATCCTTAATGCTTTGGGGGTTCGGTGAGGCGGTGCAGCTGGGCGCCCTCAAAATTTGGGATGCGCTCAAAACGGCCGTTGCCGGGTTAATTCTTATGGGATGACAGCGATAACGTGGCTCACACCAAGATAGAAACACCTGCATGTTCACCTTGGCGAACGAGAGGGTAAGTGAAGTGAAGTGAATTGACTGGGACGTGGGTGATGTGATTTAACGGCTGCGAAGAGGCTGAGGACGGAAGGCTTAGGTGAGTTTTCGTCATGAGCTCTCGTCCACAGTAAGGTGAGGGACATGATGTCTGGTTGGCTATCGTACTACGGTAGTGCACATTGCCGTATGTATACCTGGGGCTGATTTATCCTGGTGACGGTGATGACGGGTACGATGATTTTGCAAACGTGAGCATAGGTGCTCAAGGGTCTTGTATTTCGTTCATTTGGCTTGCTTATTCAGTCGCGGCGGTGTGTCTGGGGTTCGTGCTCGCTATGAAAGAGTATTCTAATGCACTTTATTCTAGAGTCTGCTCCTTGACGCTGTACACGTACTCGTACGGTGCGGTACTCCTTATCCCAGGTATCGAGCTCAGCTGTAATACAACGCTTGTGCTATACCATGCTCAAGTACACTTCTGTAATCGATTGTGATACAGTACACCGCTGTCCACGGACTACCGGCACTGTCCTCGAGGACCTTGATCATTTCGATGGGTGCATAAGACCTCCCCTATGCCGTAATCTATTATCCAAGTTACATGTCCCTCTCTGGTCATGGTGGTTGGCCTTCTTGCACGGTATTTCGGGCGTGATTCTGCCCTACCGGTGGTCTATGGTAGCAGTAATCGCTGATGAATGCTATTCGATTACTGGCTTCCCGGGGGTTCCCGACGGCAGTACGGTGCTGTGCTCGTACAGTACCGGTACCAGCACTTGAGTAAGCAGTACGGATTTCAAGGTGTTCATCTAATCTACGGTACATCATCCTTGCCTTTGACTTCAGCCCACTTTTCCCATTGCTTCACACCACACAAACTTTTCTCCCTCTCCTGAGACCCCTGTCTGGCCGCTGTCATTATCTGCAAATATCCGCTCTTGGCGGCGGAGAGCCTCACCACGGCCCGTGGATGGGGGGAACCTTTTCCCTGGACAAACCCTCTCTCTGGTCGGTGAGTAACGTTACGATACCGGACCATCTCGCAAAAATCATTTGACCGATTCCACGTGCGACCTATCGTGCAGTGCATACGAGCCTAATACATTGGAAGATGGCGCAACGGGCAACACATACGAGAGATGCGGAATTTTGTTTAAAAACGCGGTGCTCATCCCAAGGTGATTTTCCTCGATATAACATGCTCCGCGCAACCGCAACAGACACCCCCGGAATCGTTGTTACGGGGAACACTGGGGATAGAGAGGGTGGGCTCTTAGTTCCTGTGCCAGGGGTAAACTACCGCTAGTACTGGTACTCGTATTGATGATGGACAGGATGTTGGCCATACGTGCATGAACCGTTTGGCGGTTGGGGTTCGGGGTTCGGGGCGGGATGAATGCGATTTTCCACTCCAGACATGCGCCAGAGAATCTTGGGATTTTAGCTTGGGCGGGAACGCTATCATACTCAAATCTCATACAGGCGGGATTGCGACTGACGGTGCTTGTGTACAAGCACGATCGATTATGGGCATGTTCTTTTGTAATATTTTCCGTATTCGAGATGATGCCGGCATGAGCTGGTGGGGCGCGAACCATACTCCAGTGGTCTAGCACTACGCGGAGAGACGTTATCGTCTACCCAGCATCCCCTCACGTTCGAAAGTATTGGGCGATAGTCAGAGCCAGGAGGGAGAAATAGGGCAAGTCAGATTGGACGATAGGTGCATCCTAGATGTCTTCGTTGTGCCAATATTGCTTGCGCTGAGTGATGACTGCAGGGAGGCTTGAGCCACATGTGCGTTTTTTTGGCTTTTCAATCCTCAGAGAAGACGGACTGCAGGGGTATCCGATTTGAGTTCATCCAACCCCCGTCCTTTTCTCGCCGAGCCACGGCAACGAGTCGTTATTTTCGCTGAAAATAGTGCAACTCCTACCGTCTAAAAAAAAAGATGGGGAAAAGAAAAGAAAAAGGAAAAACAAATTTAAGATGGATGGACGGAGTTCATGCAGAAACCCCCAGTTGATCTTTCCCCTGGACGATTATCCAACGAGATGGTTTCATCGCTTCGTTAGTTAAAGTGCGGTACCCTCCTCATACAAGTACCTCCCCCTCCTTCCACTTCCCCCACACGTAGATTTTGCGCCTGCGTTTTGGGGCTGGGTGAAGTAGATATCCCGAAGCAATCTTCCCCTGGGAGCTTGGGAATCTCGTGAGAATGGACAGCCCGCTGACGAAAGAGACTGGCGAGCTTCTCGGTTTTTCCGAGTGATCCGTGTGACCTGGCCGCCGGAAACCTTGCGATGTTGACATGTTACTAGTTACTAGTGCGGTACATGAATGAAAACAAAAATCGAGCTTCAGCCTACCATACCGAGTAGCATCTGCAGAAAAATGAAGGCCGTAGATACCGGTACGGTGAAAGTGACTTCTATTTCTAAAGTATTTCTGAGGGAGGTTTGGCTTCCCTTCACCGCCGCTAGTAGTCTAGCTTTCTGTTTTGGCCCTGTTTCATACCTGACTCGTTGCTTTAGGATTCAAATCGAAGGCTTCCATGAACTGCCGGCTCGGCGAATTCGGGCCTAACTTGCGGTACGGAGACGGCAGGCTTGGTTTTCACTTGCGCAATAACGGTACCCTAAGAATGGGGCGTCGATGTACTGTACGATAATGCGCATGGGCGGTACCACCACTCCACTTCTGAACGCTTCCCCCTAATGCCGGTAATAGTCTAGAAAACCGCTGCGATATGCGCCCATTTGCGGTATGGAATGTATAAAAGCCAGATTTGGACGCACTTTATGAAGTGGTCATCTTTTTTTTTCTTTCCTCTCTTTTCATCAGGCATAAGCAGCCCTCTCGTACATGTACAGTACAGTACAGTGCATGTCCATTCAGGGTTGGAAATATTAGTATCAAGCGGCCAAAAAAAGGATAATATTAACAAGGCTTCTATGGAACCTTTTACTTCATTTTCCTTGTCATACCATCATAGGGTGGTTGTTTTTATAACCCTATGGAGGCCTTTTTTTTCCTCTCCTTTTTCAATTTTTTCTTCTTCCATCATACTTTTGATGATTTCATTTTTTTTTTGCAGCTCTGTGGGTATGCTGACAATGCACTGTACTGTACTCGTACGGTACTGTACCTCAAGAAGCCATATTAAACCCACTATCGGAGATTTAGCGTACTGCACTCTGTACCAAACCCCAATAGCCTTACCAGCATAGGTTAACAAAGTTGCAGATATTTTTTTTAATTTTTTTAATCAGCAGACTCAGCCCACTCAAGCTGTACGGTACGGTACTGTACCTCATCTGGATAATGCTATTCCTCCCTGCGGTGATTTTGTCTCCGGTGGCATGTTCAACGGATGACTACGATGGATCGGTTATGCTCCGTACCGCACTACCGAAAATGTGGAATTCACCCGCGCTGTGCACTCGCGTATGCACTGTGCCTCTTTTTTTTATGCCCGTCATGATACGATGCCAGACCGATGTCTTGAGCTGGAACTATTATACAGAGCAGGTTCTGCCAATCTTCGTAGTGTGGCGGATATTAATTCACTGCTGTCGTGGCGTTTGCAGATATGATGGGGTAATCTGAGTGTGGGATGGTAGGTTAGGATTAGAGATGGGGTCGTGGTCACGGTCTGGTTTCGTGCCCAGAGTATTGAGTATTTACTATGATATGATATGCAATGCAGACACAGTACAACCCTAACCCGCCCTTTCCACAACGAAAACAACAGGCGAGCTCTCAAATCTAGTCTTGCCTCTCCGCTCATCTCCGAGCGTGAACCCGCTCTTGTTGCTCAATCCCTCTAGCTGCCTCCGCTGTCCTGAGATTCTATCTCTTGCTCGATATGTGCTGGATATGTAACTGGAATGGAGGACTAGTGCGCGGGTAAGAATTGGGCCCCGATACGGAAAAAATAGCTGGTTGGGGGATCAAATGGGCAAAACAACACTTTGACGTGCCTGGTAACTTACGATTGGTTCGGGAACCATCTTTCCGACCTCGAACTGATTGCTTTTGTAACCGAGTATTAGGGGTGTTATATTGTAAAATGTCTGAGGGTTAGGGTTGTTGACTGTCCGTAGAGCAAATGAACTAGCGAGTGCTTGCCCGCTTCAAAAGTATCCAGGAATATTAGGGATGCTTTTGGAATGGGCGAGTGGTGCCTCTTGGCGTAGCTGTCTTTCTGTACGATATTATGGACACCGCCCCCATCATATATTGATCTATCGCACAGCAGACGGGCCCTTTCTTTCCTTATCGCTTTCTTTCTTTCCTCTCGGTGTGACTCTCTGCCTGTGTCTTGTTGATTCATCATCGAGATGGGCGATTGGGTAGAGCGTTTTGTTGATCTAATCGTGGCATCGTGGGGCGTTCCCTGATGTATGCTTTGGTGGTGACGATGGCTTGGTTATGATGCAGAAGTACTTCCAACTGTGGACCATTTCAGGGCTAGTCGCAATCGCACCTTTATGGCTTTGTTTGCAGTTCGTCTCTTCTAAATAGTGGCGGCATGGATGGTACTGTACACCTTGTAAAGTGGTTCTGGCACATCTGGTGGTATTATACATGGATACGAGGTATCATACCCGCCACCCTCCCTATCAACAGGAGCGAGCCCAGAGCCCACCCTGCTTCCTTTCAACAAACACTAACTTGGAGTCCTTCCCCCACTACCCATCCGTATCACAGGCCGAGCTCCAAATGTCAAATCCATTCACGCGAGCGAGCAGGTCATCCACCATCTTGGATACCGACAGGGGAACCGTGCACCCCCCGTGCCCTAGCTCAGAATCTACGAAGCAGCGGAACTTCTTAATCGACAGGGCTAGACTCTCGACCGAGACCCCTTTGTACGGTGGTGGGGGTGCGGGGGATATTCCGATGGCGATCTCGTGCCGGATCAGCGAGCCGAGGATCGCCGCATCGCAAGTGAGCGCTCGGTTCATGTTTACTGTTTTGCGGCAGCACATTATGTCGGGGCCTTGGTACAGGAGTTTGAGATACGTAGTTATGGAAAGGAGGGATTGGATGGTTGATATTCGGCATGCCGAGATTAATCCTAGTATCATAATATTATTAACTATAATCGCAGATACAGTGCTTGTATCATAGTAGGGTAGGATGCATATCATGCCAGTAATTCTCCCCGGGAGCGCATCGCAATCCCATCCGTTCTCCCCCCCCCCATTCTCCTTTACCCTATCTTCATCCTCACCATCGTATCCCCGACCCTGCACAACCGCCGTCCGACACCCTTCCCTGAACCCCACCTTGTCGCCAAACACATATTTAACGAACAACCCCCTCCCCCCATCGCCCGCTCCCCCCCTCAGCCAAACCTCCTTCCACGGTCCTAGTGCTGCCGTGAGATCATACTTATCTGCCACGAGCGCAATCTCGTAGAGGGCATTGTGGCTGACGTTCGCGCTCACATAGTCGTGTCGGAAATGCAGCAAATTGAATACAGTCTCCAGCGCTTGCGGGGGGTCGTCCGGGAATTCTATTTCTATCAAAGCCGTATTGGAGGCGAGAGCGGCACCCTCACGGAAGCGCGGGGAAAACATTGAGCGGAAGACGGGGGATGCGATGGATAGAGCTTTCGAGGATACCCGGAGTTTGGTTGTGGTGGGGGTGGTGGGGAGGAGGGCCAGGACATCACCGTCGGGGTCTATTGCTTTTGTTGTTGGATCCATTGTGAAGTGTGCTACCGGGAGTGGTGCGGTTGAGGTTGAGATGTCATAGAAGTAGAGAGGGGAAGCACCGGGGGAACAACTGTATTGTAGCTGCAGTACTCGTACTAAGAGTAGCTAAGCTAGGCTACCTTGATGGGGTAATCCTAATACCGGTAGCATGATGTGTGGTTTCCCTAATCGGGAGTTGAGCACCGGTAGGGCATTACCCTGACGATGTACTCGTACTGCCTCTTGGCAGACATCTCTTCCTATATTAAATTTTAGTCTCGGGGATCTCATCAAGGATGCGGGGATCTCCCTCTACAACATACGAACACTTTCACCCTCTTCTCTTGAGTCCACATCGTTCCTCGTAGACATCCTCTAGAAGGACCTCCCTCACCTTGTTGAGCAACAGGGAGTGTGATGGCAGTGGAATGGTTGACCGTAGCGGGAAACGAGGACGAGACCGTGTGTTGTGGTGGAGAGAGGAGTTGGTTGTATTGGTTGTCTAACTAAGAAACAGAAAAGAAAACATGATTATATAGTTGTATCCCAACAAGCCCTAATCTGAACATCTCAGTTGTTGTGAACATAGTATCCTCCCAAACCATTTAATGGTAAACACAAAATAAAGACTAGCGAGAGTGAACTAATTACAACACACCTATCCACTGCCAGGCTATATGCGCCATCAGTCCTATCTGTTAATCACCTTATCGGCGGAACCCATGCCGTGATGTTGTGGTGCGATATGATACGGTACCGTACTGTACCGGTACTGTATCATACATGTAGTGCCCTGGCGCTTCTGGGATTTTCCGGTCGGATTTTGGGCTACTATCATAGCTTAGTTCGGATTGGGCAGAATCTTTCGTTTTTTAGAGTTGAAATACAGTGGCCAGATCTAGATTACAGTAGGTGGTCGAGTTATTCCCCAATACGGATGCTATTACTACCGTAAATTCTGGGCAAACTCGACTCGCGGCTATGCTTCTTAAGGTAGCCACCGGTTCTCTTAGGGCCCAATCCTCTGGCAAGTATGCCTTTTCTGGGGATAGTAACTGCCATAGTAGTAACTGCCATGGGGAGAGAAGTGGCATGTCGAGTTACCCAGAATTTACGGTACTCGAGTACTGTGCCTGCCGCCCCAGTCGCCCACGATCAGTCGATGACGGTTTCGTCGGGGCTTGATCGACGTAGTTGTGAGTGATCGCGGAGCAAGTACGGGGAGCGAGAAATATCACATTATTTCGCCACGCTTGTGCGCGCACCGGAGGGACCGACGGGCCACTGCTCCCAAAGCAGTGTTATAGTTTGCAAGTATGGAACAGCAAAGCGATAAGATTGAAGCTCTAGATATCTACGGTACTAGTGCATTTTATGGGAAGGGTTCAGAGAGCCTACACTATTGGGCGGACAGAACATTTAAACATTCTGCGTAGGTGTGAAATAACCCGAGTTCCTGGAGGCACTGGGGGAAAGAAACTTTGATGTGGGGGTTCAAGAATGGTCCCTTCACTTGGCGATGTGTTATGTTAACCCCTACGGCATCACGCGCAGAAGCCCTCGACAGCCTGCTGAGTTGGTTGACCTTTGAGCACGGGGACTACTTGCTTGGTAAGATTGCCGGTGTTTGCGCCTGTCCATAGGATAGCTGTAAAGCTGCTGCTGGGCCCCACCAGGGTGGACCCCAACGCCAGAGAGAATGATGGCTAGACATCGTTCTCGTGGGCACCCCAGAGTGGGTATGAAAGAGTAGTAAATATATTTCTGGACCGATCAGATGTCGACCCCGACGCGGTGAGTTGCGTTACTTTTGGCTTCAGCCGGGGTAACCGGGATGCGAGGGGTGAGGATTTCCGGATACTACTTCCTTGGGCCGTTGAAGGTGGGAATGGGGGGTGGTGGAGATTCTGGCCGCCCGGCCAGAGGTCAATCATAAGGCGAGGGACAAATACCGCCGGACGCCTCTCACTCATTCTACGGCTAGTGGCCATAACGGGGGAGTGGTAAGGCTGCTAAAAGCGCGGGAGAAGCCCCGGCAAATCGTGGAATTGTCCTTCAACTTATTTTTCATATCAAACTCTTTCAATGTTTTGAAATTTATCCTCGGAAATTACAGGGGAAAATAAAGTCCTCACTAATCCCATGCTCTCACTCTTTAGGCCCATTTACTACCTTTTTTTTTTACCCCCTTTCTCGAAGCCTACGGATAACTCTTTCGTCTCTACAATGCAACATCAGTGCGTCATGGATTATCAATCGGTAGCTATCAACGTCGCGATCCTGGGCCTTGACGGGTACCGGTAGGAAACTTAGTCACCCTGCCTTATGCTGAGTTTCATCTTTCTTCTTATCCTGCGACAGTCCGAGCCCCATCTTAGCGAGCTCTGATAGAATTCGGAACTCAGTTGCCACAACTCCAATTTCGTACTGCCCTGTATCCTTTTCCCGAGCTCCGCGTCTCTCCGGGCGTATCGCAAGAAAGCCTAAGGGATACATCGGCAAAACACAGTTCGGTGATCTATTGCGAACAAAGCATACCTCTGCTAGAATTATCCCAACTATCCGGCATCATGTCTTCAAGTTTTTCGAGAAGGTGTAGTAAATTCTTTTGGGAACCGTCAGTACTGTTTCAGGTCAATAGGATATCCTTACCTTTTCCATGGTAGTTAGTCTCTTGTTTTAAAAGCGTTTATGCCGTTATTGCTGGATTGCCTATAGGGTATGTGGTTAGGCGAATATGTGGTTATCGGGTATGTAGTATTTGAGGCGCAGGCGTGCAGGCAGAGGGCAGTGATTTGTTTCTTTCACCTCCTATGCTTACTGATAGGATATTGGTTGGTGATTTTGTGTCGTTTCTCCCGCCCTCTATGCTATTAGGCGTATGGTATCATGGTCCTTAGCTAGAACAACAAGCGATCACCATTTCCACCACTTATGTCCTCCCATTCCACCTCTCACTCTGTACTTCATTCATGCTCATTTCCACACCACTGCTCCACATCTTTGGGTTCCTTCTTCGGTTATTCATGGTCTCTTTCTCGTGGGTCTGGGTCTCCGCGGGGTTGCTCTTGCCCGCCACACACCCCGGGGCTATATCAAACAATAAAATAATCCTAAAGTATGAATGGTCAGACCTAACAGACATAGCACTCTGCAATCTAGAAGTAGCCGGATAAACATTCGCCGGCCTCACTTGGGTACCGCCGATAACTCTCCGCCCCGCTCTGAAAGGCATAGCCATTTTGACAGATTATGCAGTAGATAGAAAAAGGGATGCCATTGTGGTGGTTGTAAAGGGTTGAAGTGAAATTTTGCGAATACAGCTGATCCAACTGTTTAAATACTCTTCTTGTGCCGAGGACATGTAGTCTCACCTAGTAGATTTCTTGCGAGCCACTACGGCCTGGGCACAGACCACTGGCCAGCCCACAGCAAGCAAAGTTTGATCAAGGAATGGCTGCGCATACAGAAAAAATTGGTTCGGAGAACAGTAGAAGCGATAATTCACTTCACGCGGCGAACTGCAGTATCGCTTCCTTAGCTGGGAGCGGGTGATTTACCTTATTAACTCGGATGGGGGTAATTAATCTTAGGGCGTCTACGTTTCCCCCATACAAGTAAGGTGTTGCTCCGTTTTGCACAAATCACGGAGCGCGCCTGTCTAAATGTCTTGTCGTTACTGATTGGTCGAATCCTAGCAACGGCAGCCTATTGTACTCGAGCACCTTACAAGCCAGTCTGTGCGGGGACCGTGTATTTGGACAGGCGGTGTATTTGGGTGTATCTTTTCCTATCAGGTCAAAATAGGAATCTTGGGCGGATGGCTACGGTGGATTGGTTATACACTCGTACGGGTACTTGTATGAATAATTATCTCTGTACTGTTCTGTGCTATAGAGAATGTGGGATTCGCCCGTGTTGTGCGCTGTATGGTACCTCTTTTTTATGCCTGTCCTATGATATAACGCCAGTATGGGTGATCAACGAATATCTTGAGCTAGAACTATGGAGCGGGTTCTGCCAATCTTCATAGTATCAGCTAAGGCTAATATACTACTATCATAGCATAGCCTGGTAGATATGGTGGCGTAATCCCATTGTAGGGTGACAGGTTGGAGATGCGATTGTTTGTGGTCGCGGCTAGGCTTTATGCCCTGAGTGCTGTACTGGTTTTGTGAGTGTACTCGTAGTGTGCCTCATAGCATACCTATCTTTCTATATATATTGGCACCGTCCTCCTCATAGGATCATCGTATCATATAACAAAGGCACCCTTTAATTATCAAATTCTTTTTCTTCTGTGGTAGATCTGGGTTTTCCTCTCGGTGTGACTTTCTTTCTGCCTGTGCCTTAACGATTCACCATCGAGATAAACAATTGGGCGAAACATTTCATTGGCCCTATTACGGCGTCATGAGGCATTCTTTGGATTATGCTTTGGTGGTGGTGACAGTGTTTTGGCTACGAGATTGGTTAATGCCCTTGTAGTATCTGGTTTCTAATATAGGAGGCAGAAGTGCTTCCAGCCGCAAACCCACTGAGAGTCATTTGGAATAAGTCACAATCATACTTCTATGGCTTTGTTTGCAGTTCATCTCTTCCAAATAGTGACAGTGTGGGTGCCTCGTAGTTCTTCTGGTGTATCTGGTGGTGTTATTATAAGGCCTCACCACCCTCCCTATCAACGATAGCGAATCCAGAGCCCACCCGCCTTGCTATCAATAAACATTAACCCAGTGTCCCTCCCCCATTCACCATCCGTATCCCACTGGGAAATATCAAACCTATTCACGCGAGCGAGCACCTCATCCACCATCTTGACTATCGGCCGAACAACCATACACCCCTCATGCCCCAGTTCAGAACCCACGTAGCAATGAAACCCCTTCACCGACAGTGCTAGGCTCTCGACCGAGATCCCTTTATATGGTGATGGGGGCACGGGGGATATTCCGATGGCGACCTCGTGCCGTATCAGCGAGCCGAGGATCGCTGCGTCGCAAGTGAGCGCTCGGGGGTTGATGTTTCCTGGTTTGCGGGATTTGCATTTTATGTCGGGGCCTTGGTACAGGTGTCTGAAGTGCGCTGTTACAGAGAGGAGGGATTGGATGGTTGCTATTCGGCATGCCGAGATTAATCCTAGTGTCATAATATTATTAATTATAATCATAGGGACTTGTATCATAATGGGGTAGGAAGTATATCATGCCAACAACTCTCCGCGGGAGCGCATCACAATCCCACCCGTTCACCCCCTCCCCCAC
>QLOI01001104.1:0-32880 GCA_003313605.1 Tuber umbilicatum
GACCAATGAGGTGGGGGCTCGGCAGAAAAGTTGGTGTGGTTTTTTCTTTCGCTGTGGTTGTAACGGCAACGGAGTCTTCCTCACACCTCTAAGCCTACTGCAACCGAGGCGAAACCCCTTGACCCTTCCAAGGCTCCACAGCCCAAGAAGTCTATTACCATGAGAGAGAGACGCCTTGTCATCAAACGCGATGGCTCCCCCCTCACCTCTGCAGCCATCCAGCTCAGAGACAGCATCAACACAGCTCTCTCTGCCACATACGTTCAGACGGTGTCGCTTGAAGGCGGCAATGTAACACTTACTACCATGGACAATGTGAAAGCCTCTGCGCTCAACACCAGGATTTCTTCCTTCCTTCACCTGGTCCCCGGAACCACCACTGTCTACTTGGACACCCCAGCCACGCACCTTCTGGTTCATGGCATACCTACACAATATTCCCTGGCCACCATCGCCACTGAGCTCACCACATTTAATACTGGGCTTGCCCTCACTCAACAACCCAGATGGCTCACCTCTGATGACTCCCGTGCCGGTGAAACGGCCTCATCTATAGTCATTTCAATCACCGGCTCCAAGACTCTCAGTTTCGTCAATATGAGACTCCCTGCCTTCTCCTCCACGTTTAGATCTGAACGTCGCCTTCGTTTCAACTGCTTCACCCAGTGCTCAAACTGCCACCGGTTTGGCCATCATAGTACCAAGTGCTCCAACCTAGCAACCTGCCGCTGGTGCACTATCAGACATTCCACTGGGGATCACTCCTACCCCACTGCCACTTGTCGTGTCCGCGGTCGCACTTCTAGTCATCTCACTGTCAGGTGTGTTAATTGTGGTGGACCCCATGACGCCCACTCTACCATCTGCCTTTCCCGCCCCCAGCGCCCTGATTTGGGCCCCGAGGAGGTGGAGGAGGAGGTCAGTGTGGTTGGCACTTAACTCAATTAGCGGTTTGGCAGGTTTTGTTTATTTCTTTCTTTTCAGCTGGCATCTTACTGTGCTATCCTAGGGTTGACATCGGGGCAGGTTTAATGCCGCATGATATTCTTTCATTTCTAGTTAGGGGTTGAGTTTGTTCTTAGGGTTGGATTTATTCTTCTGACGTTTGGTCCTTTTGTGACTAACCTGGCTGCCCCTGCTGGTTTGTGACAGGAATTTTCATTACTAGTTTTTGTTAGTCATCATTTGCGATGCTTGCGGATATGTTTCCGTTTAGGTGGTGAATAGGTATGAGGTTTGATTTTTGTTATTTCCTTTGTAATTGCATTGGAATTAAGGCTTTTTTTATGCCATAACACAAGCTGCATGTACGTTTTTGAGCCTGAATCAAGAAACATATGATGGAAAAAAAAAAAAAAAGCAAGAAGATATAAGCAACCTAATGTCTAAGTCTCCCAAAGTATTGTCTCGTTAATTGGGAGGATGAATAATTTCTCACTAATACTAGACTAGATATTAGTGATTCTATTAGGACTGGTTGAGAAGAAATACTAATTATGCCTTTTTCCATCTTCTTTAGTCGATGTCTTCTGAATCTCTCCTGACTACTTATAGAGGATGAGTGAAGAACGTGCTTGGTTTATTATGATTGGCTGTAAACATGCATACTTCATCACGTGTTGTAGCATGTCTCTATTTGTTAGACATATGCAATTCCAACACCACCCTCTGGGCCAGATGTAGGGCCCGGACGTCGCTTGCAGTATGGTGTGAAGTTGCTAGTTACCAGCAAAAATCGCGAAATTGGCAGCTTCCCCATGACACCGTATACGTCGTCGCCGTCCATCTGACCGGAAGCTGTTTGCAGGATATATGAGAGGGGTAATGTGTACTGCTCGTACAACTGGAATCCAGTATACGATACAAATGATTCTGCGTGAGCAGAAAAGCTTACCGAATCAGAAAATAATGATGCTTCACGTTGACCAACTACAAATAATCATAGGTCCGCAAGAATGGACGGGAGTTAAGGAGATGTAGCTCCAAGCCCATTCTCGCTAGGCAAATCAAAGAAGCGATGGAGCTCTAAGCCTACCAACTCTATATAAAGATAATGCAGTCATGTCTCTGTGTTGTCACCGTTGTCTGAAATTGAAACTGATCACCTCCATAACAGAGGAACAACTGGTATGTTCGCATTTGGGCGGCATACTCAGACTAAAGTTCATATTGCAAGGGCATCATTTACTTCTGACTGGCGGAGTCTCGAATACCCTCAGGAAGACCAAGTAAAATAACCCAAAGGACCAAAAGCGTGTAATTATTCAGGGTCTACGAGTGTTGGGACTTAAGATTGATAAGACGAAAGAATATACGTTGTTGCGGAGGTACTTAGTTAGTATAGGTATTAGATGTACTGGCTGCGGAAACTCACACGGGATATAAATATAATAGTTCCTCCCCAGCTATTAGAACAGGGAGCAATGGAGAAGAGATCTTATCAATATAACAAGTTATCACCTACACTTCATACTCTTAGTAGTTTTAGCAAAACGAGTATTAGCAATATAATCACGATGCCTTCCTGACACAACTCCATTATTGAACAATTAAAACACTTAACCTTACTCTGCTGAGCTCCGAGTTGGTTACCCATAACACTGTTCAAGCAGCTTCTGCTGCTTATCTAAATATATTGGACTATTCATTTGTTCAACAAGCTTTAAGCTTATACGTCCTAGTCCTAGATTTAATAAGAACTCAATTATCGAATTTCACCTGATAGATAAGAATTGAGAGCAAGAATAATGGTTATAGCTACCATGAATACAGAAAGTTCTCTTAGTTTACAGCTAAACGTAAAGTTGATATATGTGAGGATGAATGATGCCTGAGTACAAAAAGAGAAGTACAATTATATAAGATATGATATTAAAAACCAAAGCAATTTGCATGATCAGAGTTAGGATTTTGTAAACTAGAACATAGGGTACTAAATTTTGAAGCTGTTGCAGTTGCTGTCGCAACCAAAATTGTTACACTTTATGTAGGAAAGTTGTTGTTAAGGCTAATCTACTGCAACTATACTGTATATAAACATACAGATATGAGATATCACAAGCTTTCTAAATCTTTTGGCATTTCTAAGTCAACTGTTCAGTAGATAGTTGGAAGAGCGAAAGCTAAGGGTGGAAATACCTATTATGTAAAAAGAGGTAGAAGACCAACCAATATCACGGACAGAAAGAGAAAGATAGTAGAGTCTACTATTGATACTGAACATCATTTAGCATTAAGAGACATTACAAGAAAAGCTAAGGTTGGCTGGGGCAAGTCTACTGTTAATAAGATTATATCTGAAGTGGGTTTTAAGCTGCTGATACTCAAACAAAAGCCTTTTTGGAGGAAAAGACAAAAGGAGAAGAGAAAGGAGTTTGCTAGAAAAAGTAGGATGTTACAGGTAACCAACTCAGAGCTCAGTAGAGTAAGGTTAAGCATTCTAAGTGTTTGATAAGGGAGTAGTGTCAGGAAGGCGTTGTAATTTAATCGCTAATACCCGTTTTCGCTAAAACTACTAAGAGTATTGAAGTGTAGACAATAACTTGTTATATTGATCAGATCTCTTCTCTGTTGCTCTCTGTCAAATAGCTGGGGAGCAACTCTTATAATGTATCCGGCATGAGTTTCCACGGCCAGTACATCTAATACCTGTACTAACTGGGTACCTCAAAAACAACTACAAGTGTTTCATCTTATCAATCCTAAGTGCGAACACACGTAGACCCTGAATAATTCCCCTCTTCTTGTCATTTGGGTTATTGCACTAGGTCATCCAGAGTGTGTGCGAGACTCCGTCAGTCGGATGTAAACCATGCCTTTGCCATATGAACTTAGTCTGAGTATCCCGCCCAATTTGCAAACAGACCCGTCGTTCCTCTGTTACTCAGGTGATCAGTCTCAATATCAGACAACAGTAACAACACAGAGGCATGACTGCATTATCATTAGGAAGAGTTGGTAGGATTAGTGCTCCATCGCTTCTTTGATTTTCCTAGCGAGAATGGGCTTGCAGCTATGTCTCCTTAACACTCGTCCGTTCTTGCCTACCTATGACTATTTGTAGTTAGTCAACGTGAAGCATTATTGTGTTTTAATTCGGAAAGCTTTTCTGCTCACACAGTTCTCATTTGTGTCATATACTGGATTCCTGCTGTATGAGCAGTGCACACTACCACTGTCATATATCCTGCGAACAGCTTCCGGTCGGACTGACGGCGACGACGTATATGGTGTTACTGGGAAGCTGCCAATTTCGCGATTGTTGCTGGTAACTAGCAACTTCACACCGTACTGCAGGCAACGTCCGGGCCCTACATTAGGGCCAGAGGGAGGTGTTGGAATTGCATATGCCTAACACGAGCTCCCACCTCCAAAAGCTCATCACGAGTATTTCTTCCTTTAATTTCCTTTATTCAGTCTAGAACTCACTACCGTAGGATAGAAACCTGGTGCGTTTGCTTGGCCACCGCAGGAAAACCTTTCGTACTATTCTACCTCTGCCCTACCTGGCATTTCCGTGTTATCCTATGAAAACTCTCTACCCGCTCCTGAGCTAGTTCCATACTCTCTGGTGGCTGCCAGGAGTTCTCATCCTCTGAACAACCTTTCCATTTTTTCGAAATACCTTTATTCACGCATCCGAACGATGTGTCCACAAACTCTCCTAGTGTATGAGATTATTTCACTCTTCACTATTTTTGCAACCTCCCATTCCAAGTCTCACTCGATTTCCTCAGGGGCTTGCGGGGTTGCTCTCGCCCTGCAGGAACTGACGCTCAGTAGAGTTCCAGTAATGATACATGGAATACTGGATGAATATGCCAACGGTCAGAAATATTTAGTTTGTAGGATGAACGGCCTCTTTTCTCTATGATTTCGAACGGCCTATAAAGCTTAGAACTTAACTTTTTAGATGGTCGTTTAGAGCAGATGTTTTTTGCATTTAACATCACCTTATCGCCAATTTTGATATCTGGTTGTTCTATCGCCTTTTTATCATAATATTTCCTCATGGCTTCCCTGGTAGGTTCCAAGGTTTTGGCTGCTTTTTGGTACATCGTTTTCATCCAATGTGCATCTATAGTGGCTCCTAAATTTTTAGCTACCCTTCTCTTCATCCATTCCGTCTGTAGGTGGAAACCATAAGTTATGATGAATGGTGACATTTTATATGCTTTCGTGGCTGAGTTATTGTATGCATGTTCCGCTAATGGGAGCAGTTGGTATCAATCATCCTGATCGTTGATGACAAAATTTCATAGGTATCCTTCCAATACTTGGTTGGTCCTCTCAGTTTGTCTGTCAGTTTGTGGGTGGTACGCAGTTGCCATTTTTCACTTTATTTCCAACTGCTTACGCAGTGATTCCCAGATCTCTCCGTACACCTTTGAGTCCATGTCTGATACTATCTTGGTTCGCAACCCATGTAGTTTCTATACATCCTGTAGGAAGGATTTAGCTACATCCTTGGCCATCGCACTCTTATGTAGTCTGCTGAAATGGGCCATTTTGGTGAATCGGTCTACTGGGGCCATAATTTGTGTGCGTCCTCGTGACTCCAGTAGATGTGTTATAAAATTGGTAGATATTGACGCCCAAGCTGTGTAAGAGACTTGTAGAGGTTGTAACAACCCGTACCTGGCTTGTCAAGGAGATTTATTGTTTTGGCATTCGTCACATGATCGTATGTAGTCATTTATCCAGTTTGCCAAACTTTTCCAGTAAAAATCTCTCATCATTATTTCTGTTAATTTTTTCTTGTCCGAAATGTCTTGCCACCTTAGAATCATGGCATCCTTTCACGACTACTGTTCGCAGCTCTTCATTGTCCGGTAAGTTGAGCCAGTTTTTGTAGTATAGAAACCCTTTGACAGTTTTCTATTGTTTTGGTAATGTTCCCTCATCTCGTTCCAAGGCTTCCAACTCCCTTTTTCGTCCTTTCCACTCTTAGTCCTACTCCGCAGCAACTAGGACTTGGTCAAGAAATTCGGTAGTAAACACCTTCATTACTCTCTGTGCTAGAGTGGAGTTTGACATCAATACTATATCCTGTCTTGACTGGAGGTTGTGTAGTTCGTCCGATTTGTTGAAATATTTATTAGTTTCTTCATCCGCTTGCAGTATACATTTTGTAGTCATTGCTGTTTCTGTTGCTAGCATTCGTGTTGGAATGAAATCAGTGCTTCCGAACCCTTGGCCTGCCCGCTCTGTTGGGTCTAACTCTTTAACCTCCATCATTTTGGAGTTATCGATTTGAGTTACTATCAGCTGCGCTATGCGGTCGCCTTGGCGGTCGCCTTTGCGTATTTGATAGTCCTTGAAGCTATGGTTTCGTAACTGTACCTTGAGTTCGCCTGTATAATCGGCATCAATGACTCCCGCTCCAACCTCAACTCTGTTCTTACTCCCTAGTCCACTGCGAGACACAATTATTCCATATGATCCTTGTTGTAGACTGACAGCTATGCCCGTATCGTCTAGCAGCTGTTCCCTTGCCAGAAGTGGGGCATCATTTAATGCATAGAGGTCGTGACAAGCTGCCATTCGTGATCCCTTAGTTGGTAATACGGCTGCTTTACTCTATTTCTTAATACATATATTGTGAAGCTTCGGCAATTCTTCTTGCATCTCTATCCCTTCATCATCCTTGCTCTCCGCTAATGTCACAAAGATTTGAAAATGTTATATTTTTAAAATAAACTGTTCGCTATGCGCAGCTCCCTCTTCTAGACAGTACTCTGTCTGTCTACTTAAGGCGTCAGGTTTTCCTCCTTTTGTACCTAGTTGGTATATGATTTTGAAATTATAAAGTGCCAGCGCTTGCGCCCAATGCATTTGACTTCCATTCTATTTCTTCATAGTAAGAAAATGTTGGAGATTTTGGTAATCCGTATAAACTGTAACCGGTTTTGCAGTGCCTAAATGGTGATGTCTCCATACCTTGAACGCTTCCATTATCGCTAGTAATTTCTTATCATGAATTTCGTAGTTTCGTTGCTCAGATTTCAATTTTCGTGAATAGAACGCAACCGGATGGAGTTTCTTGTCTTGAAATTGTGACAAAACGCAACCGAGGGGGAAATTGCTTGCATCAGTTTCCACTACTGTGTCTAGCCAAGGATGGAACCGACGGAGTATGGATGCGATAATGAATTTTTCCTTCAAAATTTCGAAAGCCGTGTTCTATTCAGTAGCCTATTGAGAGTTTTTTGAGTCATCTTGGAGGGTTTCCACGACTGGCTTGCAAATCGCAGTGAAGTTTTGAAAGCAAAGTCTGTAAAAATCAGCCAATCTGATGAAGACTTGGACTTCCTTAACCAAAGTGGGCGCCGTCCATTCTCTTACAGACTAAACTTTTCTTTCACTCTTTTCCACTCCTTCGGTGTTGACGATGTAACCAACCACTTCCTCTTCTTTGACATGAAATATTAATTTTTCTTCGTTGACTCCTAGCTGGTTCTCTTTTAGTTTATGCAGAGCCTTTTTAACCCGCTATATGTGGTCTTTCTTGTTTTCCGAATATATCAGGATGTCATCTAAGTAGACAACAACTCCTTTGTCTAGAAATTCACGTAGTATTTCGTGCATCATTGATTGGAAAGTAGCGGGCGCATTAAGTGATCTGGAAGGCATTACCATGTACTTGTAGTGGCCGTAACCGCATGGGAACGCTGATTTCCAATCGTCTCCTTTGGCTATTCGCACCAAGTAGTATCCTATTTTAAAATCTATCCTTGAGAAAATCTGGGATCCTTCCACTCGGTCTCTGACTTCCCTCATGATAGGTATCGGGTACCTGTCCGCGATAGTAACTGAATTCAACCCTCCGTAATCGACTACTAGTCGCAGTTTGCCATCTACACTTGGAACGAAGAACATGGAAGCCCCAGCCAATGATTGACTTGGTCGGATTTTCCCCAGTTGTAGCATTTCATTCAAGTACTTCCTGAGTTCCTTTAGTTGCATTGCCAACAACGGATAAATGGGGCCCCAAGAAGGTTCTTCCCTATCCATGATTCTGATGGCGTGATCCCATTTTCTCCAAGGGGGCATTTGCGTTGCAACTTTCTCCTCGAATAGTTGAACATAATTGTGGTATTGTTTGGGGATTTTATGTATCATGTTCTCGACTGGTTCATCCTTACACTGTATTGGTCCTCAGACTTGCGCATTTTGGTCAAAAACTACTGTCTCGTCATACTCCTACATATCCGGCAATCCTTCATCGATTTCATGGTCCGGACATGATTCTTTAGTAAAATACCTGTTCTCCGGGTTTTCAATATTTGTCTTGTGATGTTCCTTACACCAACCAAAGGGAATAATAAGGTCATAGTTTCCTGCATTTGCAATTTCGCAAGAGATTTCCGATCGCTGTGAGTTTGTACCGATCTCTAACAAAATTGGGCATATAAAATGTTTTCCGCCGCTTTCTGTGGCCGAGCCATCGAATCCTCAGATTTCTGTAGGATTTTGTCTTGTTTTATAGGGAATATCGTATTCTCGTACGAGGCGGGCATTGATTAGGAACATATTAGAACCAGAATCCAATAACACACCAACCTATATTCTGTTTCCTTCCGTCTCGATGTGTGCGATACCTTCTAGGCAATTGTATCATCTGGGTCAAGTTGTCTTTACCCTCTTCAGGACGTTGACAAACTTGTCGGCCTTTCATTTTTGAAACATTTTGTGGATGTTCAAGACCATGCCCGCATTGTTGCGGTCAATTCGACCTCCTCAGCCAAACTAGTTCCTGTTAGTCTTTCCCTTAATAGGGTTCTTATCTTAGTCTTTTGGCGTTTCACCAACACTGGAGGATAGAGCGAGCTGTTATTGGGTTGCATGCCCTTTTTCCATCCACAAAATTTTGGTTATCAGGCAGCCCACTACACGTAGTCTTTACCCCTTGCCGCAGGGTTTCCTATCATCATGCTTTTACAACCTGCAGGTCCTGTCTGAGGGGTATCCACGATCGTCGAGATACGTACAAAGTATTACCATCAGGTTCATAGGGCTAGCCAATTACCATGTTCTATCCTTCGCGCGCTTGTTCTCCACCCTCATTTCATGAGATCATATCCGTCACAGAATTCATCTATTGGTACCTACGAATCAAATCGAGGGAGACTGTGTCCGTGAGAAGCAAGTCTAGAGCCTTGTCCCAAGTGCATCCGATAATAGCGCTTGAGCGAAGTATTCCTCGTTACTCCCTAGGGTCATCTCCCTCGCCCCTACTGACTCTCCCTAGTATGATTTCTCCAAACTTCGTTTTAATCCCAAGTTGGTTCTTATCGGAGACCTTTGAGTTTCCAGAACACGTGTCTGACTACCAACATTTATTTTCCCAGGCTGATGTGTTGGGGGTCCTTACCACCGGTGGGGGGAAGAGGTGTTCCTCGCCTCGATTCTTCAATTCCGATAGACCTGCATGCCTATTGGAGCACCAGTCTTATAGACTACCCAATCGCATTGCCCTCATTACCGAATTCCTTTAATTCTCCATTTCATGATCCGAAAGCTTTTCCCAAACCTGTGTGGGCCTTTCGATCCTGGCGACTTGGGCCTTTTATGCGGGTGGTTGGTTTCCCTTAACTAAATTCACTCGTGGACACCTCTTATTGCATTGGTGATCATTCCAATCCTCCTTGCTAGTACCTTTCTAAGGAGCCTGTTGGATTGCCATTACTTACGCATCCTTCCGGCTAGTTTTCTATTTATGGTTCGTCAAACCACTTCATGTAAAACACTAATTTTTCTTTCTTTCGTCATTGAGGTTTTGCGGAATGCCCTTGTGCATTGTCTCCCATTTCATGGGATTTCCCAATTTTAGAGCCTTTTTCGAGGTTGAGGTCCTATCTTCTTGTTTGGTCGCCTTATATGCTGCGCGTTCTGCTTTGGTGTACGGCTTACGCTTTTTGATGGTTTTCCTTCCACCCCTTTCCTCATCGCGGTTATTTCTTTTTGTTGTTTTGACCTGGCATTCTTGTGTAGACACTCGTTGATCCAGCTTCCATTCTTCATAACGTTCACTACATTACCTTGATGCACCTAACCATTCTTCATCGAGAACCTAATTTTTTCAAGGTCAGTCATTCCAGTATTTGTTGTGGTACCTTTTCTTCCAACTTTCTTCACCATACTATACCGGTTAATTGCACTTTGATGTTAAGGTTCTCCATCTTTAATAAGAGGGTAGAAATCTTTCCCTCGTATTTAATCTTATCCATATCTCGTAGTGCCACTCGGTTATCAGCAGTGCTGGCATATCGGTTGGTAATTTCATGACAGAAACATTGCCAATGAATAAGCCCTTCTATTCTTTTATGGCCTAACTCGCCCGTCATTGCACATCGATACCAATTTGCAAAATGCGCAAGATGTTCCCCTTTTCTCTGACTAATTGCATAATGTATCCTATCCCTGTGTTTTTCCCAATGTTGGGGGTTTCGTCGAAAATTATCTTCACACTGGAGTAACCAAGTTTTCACGTTTTGGTAGTCCTTTGCCTCGAACAATTGTGGTGGCGTAGCATCTTTCCTTTTAGCACCGGCCAGTCCTTTGCTTACCTCCTCTATTAGTAGTTGCGTTCATTCGCAATCCAGGTCCTCCTTAGGTGTCATTCCACTTCTGGCTCAATATCTTTTCGTTTCCACCTACGTCGGTCTTCATCAGGGTCCCTGTAGCTTTCACTGACTGAAGAACTACTTGATGCTCTACTGTCATCATCATCGTCATCACCTGGATGCCCTGGGTTATCTCTCGGACCTTGCAGCAGTCCTTTTCAACCACCACGAGGCCCTGCTTCTGCTTCTTGTTGCCCAGGGGCCTTACCCTTTCCTTTTCCATTTTCTTGAGAGTTTTGGCTATCCTTAGGTGCAGGGCCCTTAGGTGGGTCCCTTCCTCCTCCGTCAGTACCTGATGGTCGTTGGTTAACATGTGCCGACAAATTGTCTTACAGTCATTTTAATTCCCGGATTTCTGCATCTTTCCGCGCTTCCAATTCCTTGTTGACACGCTGGTTTCTTGCTATTTGTGCTCTTACATCCTCATTTTGCTCCTTTTGTGTAGCTAATTCCCTTACAAATTCATCACGGTGTGATTGTAAGATGTTAACTTCCTTTTCCTATAAGAGGTCTCGAGCGAGAGATTGTGCATCAGTTGTTCCTCCATTGGTATGCAATTGCTGACTGACTTCTTGTTGTCGCTTTGTTGTTAACGAATCCTATTTTCTTCAGCAATTCGTCATAACTCGGACCAGTCCCATGCTTTACCAAGTTCTGAGATAACAATTTCTAGATTTTTCTGGAGATTTTCTGATTCTTCATGGACTAGTTCCTCTTCTTCTTTAACTCTTGTTCGAACATCTTCCAAGTCTCCCACCAGGCACTGTTGAGAGTTTGACAGAGTATTGAAAGCAATGTGTTGCTGATCTTGGGTTTCCTTTGCCATCCGGTCAATGCATCCTTTTACCGAGTCAAGCTCGGTTTAGAAGTTTCTCGCAGTTCATCTGGCCTTAGTTTGAGGTCCTTGAAGCAGGGTGGATTATCTTTCCAGGAAACTGAGCGATGGTTTCGTTAGTTCCCCAGGGGTTGGTTGTATCAACCACCTCATCTGGGACTGTGATCGCCTTTTGTCAACCCTTGAAGGAGGCCGCACCACAGGGGTTCCGCTTTGGCTTGGAACATAACTTTCAGGAACCGGTGGTGGTTCCGACGTTGTAGTTGAAACTTGGCCAACTCTATCATTGTCTAAGCTTTCTCCCATGATTTCGTCTTCTCACATAATTCTTAATGTCATATCTAACTAAGTTTCTGCGCTTGGTTTTGAATCGTCAACTTCGCGGTTTAAAAAGCAATCATTTAGTGGTCCAACCGTCCTTAACCATTGTATCGCGTAGGATTTAGACAGTAGAAAGTTCTATCCCACGATCCTTAATTTTCTGGCGTATCCTAAGTAAGTGATATCATAATTTCTCCACGACGTATAGTTACCACCCACGAGGGGCTCTTTTAGCCAGTGGTATATAATTAACTTTGTGGTCAAAGTTAAGAATAATTTCCCCGCAGGAATGTTTCCAGATAAGTACTTTCTGCGACTGCACGGCCCAATACGTTATTCGCTGCTTCACCGTTATGGGATTCTTTTCCTTGTGTCTGGCTACCGGAGGTTTGATAAAACAAGCTAGTGTAAGGCTACCCTGCTTGTCTGGCTCGAAGTCGTCATAATCGTCTTCGTCCCTAGGGGTTGTTAGGTACCCAGGAAGGGGTTCAGATACGTCCTGTGTATCCTGTGTGTTCCCTAAGATGAAGAACAAATAGTAACCAAGAATAATAGCAAGTATTGTCAAGATCATTTGACAGCAGTTGTGTCGATCGTGCCTCAGTGACAGAGGGACTATCAATATAGTGTTATGGGTAACGAACTCAGAGCTCAGTAGAGTATGGTAAAGCGTTTTAAGTGTTCGATAACAAAGTAGTGTCAGGAAGGCGTCATAATTTAATCGCTAATACTTGTTTTCGCTAAAACTACTAAGAGTATGAAGTGTGGACAATAACTTGTTCTATTGATAAGATCTCTTCTCTGTTGCTGTCTCTCTAATAGCTGGGGAGGAACTCTTATATTTATATCCCGTGTGAGTTTCCACGGCCGGTACATCTAATACCTATACTAACTAAGTACCTCCACAACAACTACTAGTCTTTCGTCTTATCAATCCTAAGTGCGAACACTCATAGACCCTGAATAATTCCCCCTTCTGGTCATTCGTCTTATTGTACTTCGTCTTCCTGATTGTGTGTGAGATTCCGCCAGTCGGAAGTACACAATGCCTTTGCCATATGAACTTAGTCTGAGTATGCCGCCCAATTTGCGAACATACCAGTGGTTCCTCTGTTACTGAGGTGATCAGTCTCAATATCAGACAACAGTGACAACACAGAGGGATGACTGCATTATCATTACGAAGAGTTGGTAGGCTTAGTGCTCCATCGCTTCTTTGATTTGCCTAGCGAGAATGGGCTTGCAGCTACGTCTTCTTAACTCCCTTCCGTTCTTGCAGACCTATGACTATTTGTAGTCGGTTAACGGGAAGCATTATTATTTTCTGATTCGGTAGACTTTTCTGCTCACGCAGATATCATTTGTATCATATACTGGATTCCATCTGTATGAGCGGTGCACACTACTCCTCTCATATATCCCACGAATAGCCTCCAGTCGGACGGGCGGTGATGACATATACGGTGTTATGGGGAAGCTGCCAATTTCGCGATTTTTGTTGGCAACTAGCAACTTCACACCGTACTGCAGACGATGTCCGAGCCCTCCATTGGGGCCAGAGGGAGGTGTTGGAATTGCATATGCCTAACAGAGGAACTGGCAGGGAGGATGGAATTGGCTGGTTTTCGTAGATAAAGCTACTATCTATGATCCAAATCTCACTATTAGAAAGATAAGAGTTAGACCTGGAGAAGAGCTAGAAGAAAAAAAACCTGAAGCCTAGCTTTATGTCTGGGATAACTAGCATTAAGGTATATGGTGCAATCATAAAGGGAGGAAGGACTGAGCTAAATCTTGCAAGAAAGAGAGGGGGGGGGAAGGACTAGTAGAAGGGACTCACTTGGCCTCAAGGCCCACTAATATGTAACTGAAATTCGCTAGCCCTATCTTATCCCTTTTTATTTTATTTATAAAAGTTCCTGATAGACCATCCGACAACATCTACCTTGAAGTATACAATGTTTCCTGCCATGGTGGTGAGGAAAAGCAAAAATTGGAAGCCAAGTATGGTTATAAAAAACTGTTATGGCCATCCAACTCACCAGATCTCAATCCCATTGAGAACACTTAAGTACTGCTCAAAAGAGCCCTTTCTAAGCGATTCTCCTGAGTGCAAAGAAGGCCTCACAGTACTGCTAATTTGTTTAAGGCAGCAAAAGAGGAGTAGGATTTAATTCTCTAAGAGAAGTTGAATAGTTGGATGGATAGAATGCCTGGGAGTATTTTGGCAGTGCTGGATGCAGATGGAGGTCATCCAAAATGATGGAAATGTTTTTTTATTTTCTACTAGCCATACAATCATATGACTTTTATTTGAGTTGTCTACATTTTTTTGGAATTTCTCATAGTTGGGGTTTGTGGTTGTGCCGTTGCCAGGAGACAGTACAAGGACTTTCTGGACAGGACTTTACTGTGATTACATACTAGCTTATACCGACTTTACTGTTTTAAAATATAACCCACTGCATGAATTACCTTCTCTACTACTTTCAGCACGTTAGAAAAAAACAACCCCTTCCGAATTTTGGTCAGTAGCAAATAAATTCTTCCTTCGCTTCTCTTAACAAAATTCCGCATGGACAGAATACTCGAGCACAGATAAATACACCAATAGCCAGTTTATGTTGTTCGGGGTGTCCTGGGGGCATGAAACGAAACAAATAACCAAACGAACCCTTTGAACTCAATGACTTGATTGGTCTGGTGATTTTTGACCGATCCTCACTCATGAAAACGCCAATCTCCAACATCACCGCATGAAAATAAATTAGAATTTGGGACCCCCCTTCGAAAATCAGCCAAATTCCCCACAAAATCCAAAGAAATACTCGGCCTATAAGCATTGACACCCGTCCAATTATCCTCGCTGATCAACTTAAACTTTGCATGTGGTTCGAGATCGAGAGAAGGACTTTCGGAGAAAATTTATTCGGTTCTCCGGAAGTTTCCCTGTTTACGATCTGTAAAACTCGGCGAAGAAACACGGCGGTATTGGGTCGGGCCAAATCAACTGCGCTGTCCCTTTGTGGGCTCAGATCTTGTATACCGGCGACATTTGGCCTCTAGAGAAGGCAGATACAAGAACTGGCCACCCTTTTTTATCCGAGTCACCCCCTATCACGGCTGATAGACTCGGTATGCTCGAAAACCCATTGGCGGGTTAAGCAGTTCCCCTAGATTGGACAACAGGATATTTCGGCAACTCCAGTCTAGAACTACAGAATTGTACCGTACTCAATTCTTGAAATGTGGACTATCGATAGCGACGGAGCTTACGTCCACCCGAAGTAAATGCTCGAATGCCGGTTACAACTGGTGATTTGCGGGCATCGTCGTCAGCTGAGATGTTTGCAGCATCGAGATGCTTCATTAAAGCCCACAAGAAGGCTTCTTATCTATTCGACGATCTCCGTCATCTCTTCCACCACTGATGCTCGCAGGAAGCGATGGCCAGTCAACCTGCACAAACATACCTTAACCTATGAGGAAACTAGTCTATGGCCTGTGCCATGAGGCACTTTATTCGTTTATAAAGTATGCATCGCGAAATTAATTTGATCATTTGCAGTTGCCCTAATCATTGCCGATTCTTACCGCAGAAGATCTCCGATATGGGAGTGCCAAAACCGTCGCCTTCCAGCCGAGAGCTTGAGCCACTCGCTCTCTTTTCGCCGCAGGAACAACACACAGAGCATACGCATACCAAAACAACCACTACCGCCAACTATTTCTTTCTCAATTAGCGTACGGCACAGTACACATGTGCTTTATGCTAGGCCACGATACTATCCAATGTACTCGAGTAGTATTTGTGCTCTACCCGTATCCCAATAAAAGCACTGAGACCGCACCAGCCATGGAGGAGCCCCTGTCCTGCTGGCCGTGGTCTGGACTGGCTACCTTTGTCAATAGAGTTACCGCCTTTGTCGCGCGGATGCTCCCGTACCGTACAATACCTAGCGGCTGAGTTGCTCGAGTACCCTTTTGCCGTTGAGTTGGCATTGTGCGCTGCAACGGCACGCAAGCCAATGGTACAGTACGGTACTGTACAGATCCCCCCCCACAGTGACAGCTCATACAAGCCTCCCATCCCTTGGCACCACCCCTCAACCTTCTGATTAGAGCTCGGATATCTGGCTATATCTGGAGAAGAGTGGGAGTCATTATGTAACTTGAGCCAGTCTCCGAGTGACAGGGTGTGAGCGAGAAGACGCGGCTATCAACCACTCAGCCACCAATCACACAAAGTATGATACTTGTACAACGGTTACGGCGAACTTCCCTGCACAAAGCTCCATAAATAATTGCTTCCTTCCAAACCGAAAAAAGCCGGATATTGCAAGAAAATTTAATGGAAAATAATGACCAAGGTACCTGGGTGTCTTCTGTCTCAATCGACCACCTACTGCCGATAAAATACGGCCAACGTTCCTCATCTGCATGGCCGATAACTTCGTTTCAATATAAGAGTACTGCCAACTGGTGCAACAGGCTTGTTGCATCATCTCGGCAGCACGACCCTTGCCAGCCAGGGTTGCTCCCGACAGATTTGAATCACATGATGCAATGAACAAAAGCGTACTTATATCTTCCGGGTTCTAATCTACTCGTAGTGGACGGGTACCGGCAAGTTATCAGTGCCGCCCTGAATCTCACCTATCCATGACGGATTCCGTTTAAAAAAATAGTTGGAAATGACCAGCAAAGCGAGAAAGGCTCGCGGAGAACTGGCCAGGCGGAATCAGCGGAAATCCGCGGAAATCCGTTAACTCATTCAATCGGTTCACAGAGTCTCTGCAGCGTACGGGATGATCTCAATCTCTCAATAACTTCACTGGAAGGGAAGATCAATGTCAACGAGAAATTTGGTACAAGTACTGTATGTCCGCACTGGTCCTAAGCTGAATATTTGCCGCACATTGCTACAGCGGCTAGCACCAGCGTATGTCACTTCGAGGAACGCTGCTGAATCCCCAATGCAGCACGCGAGCCGGGGCATCCCTGTGTTATTTATCAGAGCGACGGCGCCCCGCCCAGAAGGGAAAGTTAGGAGTTGGAATTTGGGCACTCCTGGCGAATATTCGAAAGGGAAGGGAACTACTGTACTCGAGCACTTCACGACAAGAAAGTTTGTGTTTATTAGGTATTCCTCACTTTCTCTAGCGTTTTCTTGGGCATGACTGCCAAGACTTCGCACTTCTAACTTCTAACTTTCGATTCCGCACGGGGCGCTGGCACTCCAATCTTTACACGTGAACAGCAAAAATCCTCAGAGTAACAACACAGGTAAACGTTCGCGGAACAAATTTGACACCCCCGCTCATCCACCTGCGATCGAGCAAGTTAACGGTATCTTCGGAAATCTAGCATTACGCTCACCTCGCCTCTTGACTTCCCCTTTCACGGAAAAATTGACCAAAATTCACCTGCTTGATCAATCTTGCCTCCCTTTGAGGTTAAAAAAATGTCAACAGACATGAAGCTTTAAAATTGCTTTTTCTTCTCCCTGGTGTCGAATGTTCTACGAGCAGGGACAAAGCGGAGATCGCTGATGGTAAGCCCCGTCAGATGCACTTAGGGTTGGGGGCTCTCTCTGCGATACACCTCACTGGCTATGCGGGTCACTTCATTTTTTTTGAATGTTTCTGGTTTGAAAGCACATTGCTCCAACGGTATCGGACATGGTGGCTTGATGGGAGAAACCTCGGAAGGTTACCGTAAGCGATCAGAAATGTGCAAGATACTGGTACTCCAATCGACTACCGGCACCCTGTTGCCCGCATGCCATTTAAACACCTCTCATCGTTGAATGATGGTGCATCCAACATCATCCCTCCATGAGGCCAAAAGGGCAAAGAAAAGAAAAGAAAAAAACCAACACCAGCGTGATACGAGTCCGCAACCTGCCTCGCACCTCAGACATGAAGTCACACTCATCTATTACACTTGGATGAAAGCACTTGCTAACATCTTACTTTACCATGGCTGAGGAGTGTGTTTGGTTTGACTGCTTTTTTGGGCAACCCTCCTGGCTGATACAATTTTTCTAATATTGATTGTCCGGAAAATTCACCGGATTACCTGAATCCCTTCCCACTCCTTCTCTCTCTGAGAATGCCCAAAGCAGACCCTTTTTTGTACTTGTACCATCCACGTCTCTCTCCTGCATCGTGGTCGCCACGTTTTTTCTTTTGCACTCCCACCCCGTCCACGGGAGTGGGTGCCATCTCCTGCGTCATGTACAAGTACTCGAGTAGATGTCCGTATCCTCAATTGTACCCCAAACCCCTTCAAGCATCACATACTGCTTCAGCAGCAGTGAGCTTCCTCCTCCCCCCCAAGAGCATGCGTAACGGTTCAACGGCTCCCGTATCGAGAATGTTCGCCCCCCGCCACTAGGATCGAGGACCCCCATGCAAGAGAGGGGGGGAGTGCCAGATAGAATTTCCTCCTGCGGGCCACGAAATTTCCGTGCCATCCCCTGTCCCCACTACTGTCATTGGGTAATGGAGTTGGTCGGGGGCGTAAGTACGATTGGTAAGCGTAGAGGTGTTTCCATTGAAAGTTCTACGAGTATTGCAACCTCTACGAGTACTCGTGCTGTACATTGCCTACCCAAGTCAATAGCCCATATCTACTGTACCCGTCGCATCCCATCCTACCGTAGCGTATCCACCTACCCACCTAAGGTAAAGTGGGTGCCCGAGTACCTGAACTTAAGTGTGGTATGACAAGTTGAGAAAACCCCTTGTTCCTGGAATCGGCTATGAGGTGTACGACTGTTATCAATTTCTTGAAAGTTGGGAACGGGAGTTCAAAGCTTCCTGGGTTCTTCCTTTTTTTTCTCTCTCTCTCTAGGGCTCGATTGCGCAATAGTGGTCACTGGTGGCAGTACAAGTACGGTACTGAAAGGTTCGCTCGGGAAAAACAGATGTACGAGTACTGTACTGTACTAGTACCCGGGCACTTTGAATTCTCAAGCTCAGTGGCTTGCCAAGTGCTAATTAAACAGAGAAGCTCTGAAAAAGGGTTCGCAGCCTCCAGGAAACCCACGATACCATTCCACAAACTTGTAAACTCATTGGATGAAACTACCGTGGAGATAGTTTGGTTAGACCGGCATCGCGGGCTGTTCTGTCTAACCCGTTGTCTTTCCCTTTCGCCCTCAACACCCCGGCTGCCCCGCCCACCACCACGACCGCTCCTTGCACCCAGACCCGGAAATAGATTCCATGAGAGAAACATTCACACATGTAAAGGTTTGGAATACCCGACTGCTTAGCCCAAGCCGGCTAGCTGGATAATCACAGTTTGACTCCCGCCTCCTTCCAGGTTTCCGGTTTTTATTATCGTCAACTGCACTCCTTACCTATGGCTTAAGATTCCCCTAGCTAGCTAGGGTAAAGTACCGCGCCGACACCGGCCAACCAACTAGCTCACACATCTCATGGGCGAAAAGATCACGGGGAGGTCTAAAAAGTGTTTCTGTCCCGTGGGGGACGATAAAGCCAAACATGAGATACCGTATTACCCCATCGTATCGCAGCAATGCGCGAGAGGGGAGAGGAAAGAGTTACGACACCGTACTTTGGAAACTGATGCGGAATTCCTCAAGGGGCGGACGGTAAATTCCCTTACCCTAGCACAGTACAGCGGCTCAAAAAAGAGAGGCCTATGGCATTTAGCGAACGAGATCTTGTGCTAGATCCCAATACTCCACTCTAGACTCTGGTGAGGATCGAAGAATGTCTTGAACTCTTTCTTTTGTGGGGGGTGCGCGGCGGCCTTTCTTTTTTTTTTCCCCACTTGAGCAGTTCTCCTTTCTTCGGTGGCGGATGTGAAGACAAATACTACTCATGGGCCCGCAACAGAATTATTAAGTTGCTTGTGGTACGATTGGTGGTGGATGGATGATATCAACAGTTAGTTTAGCTTACACAGCACACTGGACCACGGTAGGGTTGAGGCAGGGTATCGTACCGCACTAATGGCAGGGGTGGGGGAGAGATGGGGGGTGGGCAGGATGGTTCGGTGTTCGCTCTTTTATTCATTCCTTTCGTTCGGGGGGGTCTGTGGATCCGTCCCCTCTCCCTCCCTCCCTTCCTTCCCTCCCACCAACGACTCACTCATCCCAGCCTCTCTGTCTCTCCTCATCCACCCTACCCTCCTATCCTAGAGCATCTACTCATACGGGCACTTTAACTCTAGCTTGCACCGTACAGTACCACAGTGCCAACGAGTCCCACCACCACTCGGTCTCAGGCTGTCATTGCCTATACCAAGTTCCTTAGGAGTTATCATAGGTTACGGAGTGCCATAAGGGGCGGATCATCATCTCAAAAGGAATTAAGAAATACCCTCCAAGCTATATACCATGCCGAGTGCAAGAAACCCTGGGGCGGACAGAGGACTACCAGGAGGTAGGTAGGTTAGTATGCACCAAACTTGGGAAATTCCACAGATTTTTTCTACTACAATTCCTTGAGATCTTATTTTTTTTTCCCGTCCTATTGCTTTTTTTGATTCTTTTATTTTCATCCCTTATTCCCCACTTTGCTTCTCCTTTCCCTTCTCTCCTGCTCTTTCTTTTATGATAATATTATTTACTTTTTACCCTTTACGAGTCTACTGGTAGTCGGTAGGTGGGTAGGTAGGTAGAAGGCACCTGGTTCACAAGAACCGGGTTTTTTATTACTTTTTCCAATGTTTCGAGTGTTTCGTAATCGGTGTTGGGAGTAGGAAAGGAAAAAGAAAAGAAGCGATTCAAATGGGGAAAGTGAGTGGAGCAGGCTTCTTTATGAATTGGAAGTGATAGTTTGACTAAAAGTAGAAGAAACACCGAGGATTGTACCGTACAACTTTTGGTTGTATCCCTTTTTTTATTTTCGATTTTTGATATTTTACTTGATTCGAAGGATGATTCGAAGGATGGCGGACTCTGATAAACCGAAGAGTTGAGTTAGATGCCGTAAATGGATACAACAGGATATCTCATAAATACAAGTTGCAGCAATTGAGCCTTCTTTCATTCCCCCACGTCTCCCCCTCCCTCCCTCCCGTACTGGTAGAGACTACGATTCCTCTTCTCACCAACCCCGTATAACACGGTTAGTAGAATACCAACTTGAAGGTAATTTCGAAATCGCGATAAAAACTTGCTTTAACATTGCAAGTAAAACAGCCCAAGAAAGAGTTTAAAAAAGGAAAAATAGAAACTAAAAAGGACTAAAATACCTACAAAATAAGTAAATAGGAAATCGAAGCCAAAGAAGAAGAAAAACCCCTCACCGTTTACAATTTCGGATTGCTCCCTCTCTGTAAAAAAATTTGCGCTAGATATACCATCCCAATCTTTGTCCTCCGAAAAACCAGAAAAACTTTGCATCTCTCCAAAGAAACAAAAACAAACAAACAAATCCTCCCAAGTGCACAAGCGGAAAAGAAAATACCTTTATTTAACTTGAACCAATTGTTCGGCTTTTTGTGGAATAAAATATAGTTAAAAAAATTTCATCTTGCCCACCCATTTCACAAAAGAAAATAGGAAGGAAAAAAAAGACGTAACAAAACAATA
Source organism: Tuber umbilicatum (assembly GCA_003313605.1). Taxonomy (NCBI): domain Eukaryota; kingdom Fungi; phylum Ascomycota; class Pezizomycetes; order Pezizales; family Tuberaceae; genus Tuber; species Tuber umbilicatum. Next base: position 21,356 of record QLOI01001104.1, read on the forward strand.
AGCACAAGAACAAAAAGCAATCGCATAAAAGCAAACATCAGCCACCCAGCTATCTCCTAAGAAAGAATAACTTAGAAGGAATGAATAAGGAATAACGCAAAAAAGCAAGTACTGCTGCCACCGTTTTTGGTCAATTTTTTTTTGAAAAAAATGAAGAGGATGGATGGTTTGAGAGGTATTTTTTGGTGAACTATGTAAGTAGTAAGGTAGTTAGGAGGATGAGGGGGAAAAAAACAAACGCAACTCAAAAAAGCAAATATCCCCGCCTAAGTCGTTTTGGTTTATACAAAACGAACTAGCTAACAATACAGAGGGATTAATGATGAGATAATTCGGAAAGGTGTAAAAGATTGAACAAAATAGACATGTACCAAAATAGAGCTCAGGAGAAATGTTGGGACTGTACAACCATACCTGCACAAACACAAAAAACCTGAGTCAAGGAAACTCGTTCAGGTCGGATTTCTGAAAAGGTCAAATCCTAAAAAAACGCGATTAGACAATGGGATAAGTGAAATAATAAAGCCTGTAAATAAAGTGACAAAGAATAGTAAAGACAAAAAAGAGGCAAATAAAAACAGTAGAAATTAGTAAACGACGTCAACCTAGACTCGTGGCATATTTGCTGGGAGGATGAGTCCACGGGTAATTGCCAGGCTATCGTTCTCCCAAACGCCTCAAAGGGTATATAGACCGCTGAAATAATACTGCAAGGTCAGTACGATAAGCTCTTATGCTCGAATGAGGGTGACAAAAAATAGAAGCACATCGAAAACAATACAAGAAGCACACGCACGCCCGCCGTACACCAGTTGTCGCCGCAAAGCTAAGACCAATCTTAAAACCAATTTTTTTCTCAGAACGAACCACCCACAGATGAGGTATAAACACCTCGCGCTAATAAGAATAATAAGGTAAAGAGAACAACCTGAGATAAAGTTTGTAACAGAAGCGAAAATAAAACCCCGATCTCCCATAAATACGTTTAAGATGCTGTACATCAAATGATGATATGTAGACTTTATTGTGCAAGCTATTCCTGGTTCAGTCGGTAATCTAGCAAAATGAGCCTCTGGGGGTCGGAAGCAAGTTCTGTTCCGGTTCGGCCTTGATAAAGCTCGGGTCTTGCGCTTGCACTCCGGTGTAATAGATTCTATGTTGCGGAGGCTGCGTTTGAGCTGCCAAAATCTGCTGCTGATAGGCTGGATAGTCGTACCAAACAGGCTGTTGCTGTTGCTGCACCTGAGCCTGGGAATGTGGGGAAAGCATTCCGTTACTCTGGTGCTGGCCGTTCTGCGAGTACATCACGATTGGGTGCTGTGAAGGTCCGGTATGTACGGGTATCTGTGCGGGGTACGGCGGGATTCCCCCAGGCGAAATAGCTTGCCCCATATTTTGATAGTGACCCGAAGATGCCGTCTGTGGTGCCCGGTAAAAATAATCCGAACCACAGCTAGCGGTGGTTGCCGAGGAACACGATGACAAGCTTCCAGGGCTGCTTTGGAGAGTCTGCTGTGCTGCTAGAAGTTGGTGTGTGGTTGGAGTGGAGCACACGATGCTCAAGGTGTCGAACGAACGATTCCCTTGGAGTGGTGGAGGGGGTCCAGTTGGTGTTGTGCTGTATTCATCGTCCCGGTGGATCATAGTGTTCGGCGAGATCTCTCTTCCATCTCCAACATCCTCCTCTGCATAGTACGGGCTTTGGGGTGTTGGTGGTTGATGCACAGAGTGTGTCATGGCCATAGGCATTGAGTGAGGATATGAATCTGAAGCTGCGGAAAAGCTTGTATTTCGACTTGAATGTCCAGACCTGATAGTGGATTGGGGGCTGTGAGGGGTTAGGGGCTCAGCAAAAGAACCTGTTCGCAACACGCTAGGACGGCTAGGAGCTGAAGGAGGAGCTGCTCTCCTTGCTGTAGCTTTCGTCAACCTTTTCGACTGAACCCGTGATCCTGCTTTGCCTGATGCTTTAGGCGAGAGATCATCATCACTCTCCTCTGCATCATCATCCGACACATCATTGTCCGTCCGGAGTTGGTGATTCTTTCTGGCGTGCTTCGTCAAAGTTGTCTTCCTGCAGAAACTAGCTCACGAATTAGCACACGAACCCGGAAGATGATCGAAGCGAAGGTACCTTTTCCCACACTTGTCAATAGGGCAGCTATAAGGTCTCTTCCCCGTGTGAATGCGCCTATGTCGAGCTAGGCTAGAGGACTATTAGAGAACCAGGAACCAAGTCAGCTTCCGGGGTTAATTCCAGTTCATCTGAGGGAAAGGGAAGGAGTAAGACTGACATCTGAGAAGCATTTTCCACATCCAATATATTCACACGAGTGGGGCTTCTCGCCAGTATGTGTTCGGGTATGAACCGTCAAGGCACTCCTCTGAATAAAGGATTTCCCACAATTAGGAAAGGTACATGAGTATGGTCTCTCATTCGTATGTATACGGTGATGGCGCTGTAAATCAGATTTGCGATTGAAGCTCTGTTAAACATATGATAGTTAGTCAAGCACGAAAGTTTGTAATGAAGAATAGAAGGCATTCATCCTAGCTGTGAGCAATCATGCTGAGAAGAAACCAACCTTATTACAGCTCTGCTCGGGACAACAGAAGGGGCGAGGACTCGATTCGGCAACAGTTTGCTCACGATCATCGATCAACTCCAGAATATCCATAGCGAAGAGACGGTGTTAAGATGTGGAGGCAAAAACAGTCCTGAAAAGATCGAGTTTACCGCCTTTTTGTTTTTATTTTTTTTATTTTTTCCTTCCCTCCGTTCAATGAAGAGTCTCTATGAGCAAGTCGATAAACAGGAAAAGCGGTGAAGAGGGAGGAAAACGAGAGTGGGTTGATGTAGTAGTTGAAAGTCAGGCGGTTGTTCAATTGGCTGGCAGGTTGTCTATACTGCCAGTCTGAGAAAAGCGACGGTGCCGTAGGATAGGTGATGTTATGTTCTCTAGGAACCTTCGATCTAGTCCAGCAGTTTCAGGGAGGGACGGGTTAGATAAAGAAGGAATAGGAACGAAGGCTCAATAGTTCAAAAGCTGGGTGGACTAGGATAGTCTCCAGATGAGGCTAGTGCGAGAGCCTCGAAATAAAAATAATAACGTAACCGAGAGCAGCAGTCCACGCCCTCTCTTTTTTTAATTATTTATTTCCGCGAGCTCTTTTTTTTTTATTTCTTTTTTCAATTTTGAATACCCCCGAAAAAGTTGCCTTACTTTACTTACTGTACTCGAGTACGGTACGCTCTCATTAGGAAGAGCGAGAAAGGAGGGGGGGCAGGAGAGAAATGAATCTGGCGTTGCTCCATACCGACACTGTACCATAAAACACCATTCTTCTTACAAGTTCACGCATTCTCTCTCACTTGTGTTTGGTAAAGTCCCTCAAACCCGCCCAGCTTGCCTGAAAAAAAAAAAAAACAACCCCGAAGATAAAATAAAATAAAGTAGACATCCGATGGCTACCATTCAAGCCTTCGACTTTTGGTCTATTTCTCTCAAGTTTTGGGGGTTGATTCAAGTGGGAATTGGTTCGATGGTGTGACGGGGCAGAACGTTTGATTGTTGCCGGTCGACTGGGCTGCCCCAAGGATTTGGGACGGCGCTTTCGGAGCAATGACTGGAAAGAAGTGCCAGGGGGGATTGGTGGATTGGGTGGTGGAGAAAGTCTGCTGGGACTGGGGGTTCGAATTGCTTGCTTTTTGGTGCAGGGATAAGACTACCAGCGGTCCCGCAATCGAGGATGCCACTAGCAGTAGCACTTGGCCTAGCCTCTCTTCACCTTCCGTATTCCCTGACTTGGCTACAATGGATGCTACCCCCCCTAAAGGAAGGCTCAAACATCTGCTCAAAGAGATTGATCAAAATTGAGAACAAGAGAGACACACTGACACGGACAGTGATACGATAAACCGGCGACTGGGTCCAGAGATTCGCTAGATCGTCGGGATGCACCACCAAAAATAAGGAGAGCTACATTTCTCGGAGTTCCAGGAAGAAAAAAAAAGAAAAGAATCAGGGTAAACAGTCGAGTTTGAGATCTGATGAACCCACCTAACCAAGCACTTGTTCTATTTATCAATGTCTTTATTTAATTTACGGGCTCGATAGTCTAAAATCCTGCACCGCGAGAATAAGGGAAGAATTGAGGGAGAGGGGGGGGTGCCACTGGATAGAGAAAAGAGAGAGAAACACCAATTTTCTGTTATCGTAGATGTGGTTGTGATGCATTATCCGTACAAGTACATAAACTATCTACACACCACCTTCAACCATCAGAATCACCGCACCCTACTAAGTAAGCACCAGATCGAATATCAAACCGAGCAAGTAACAAGCACTGGAAAGAAGCAGGCAACAAGCAGGCAGAAATCGAGGGATGCAGTGTGAGGGTGGGGAGATACAGTCCACTGTCAGAAGAAAAGAGAAGCGGCTGGTAGGTTTGAAGCAGGGTACAGTGCCGTAGGCTGTTTCTTGTATGTGAAAGGGGGGGGGGAGGTCTTGGGAAGGCGATTTCAATGGATGTGACATTGGGTGGATGAGAGCAAGGGTTAGGAAAAATGAAATATCAAAAAAAGGGAGCGAGTGGAAGTGCATGGGTGGAGGATTAGTGTGAAATGGGTGGAAAACAGCATCAGGCTAGCCCTTGTCCGCTCAGTTGTGAGGATTCGAGTAACATAACTCGTTCATGTCCCATGCGGAGGATTCGCAACCGTTTCTTGAACCCCACTCGAAGAGGCGGGCTTGGGTCGTTTCTCTTGGCAGCTACTCGGTGGGCTTGCCACAATGTACTCGAGCAGTCGGATCACCCGAAGCGTTGGTGGGTTACCGAGACGTCCCAATGCCAAGTCCTACGCAGCTGGGGGGAGTGTGAAGCGAAGAGCAATCGATGCTCAGGGTTGGGAGAAGAAGCTGACTGGTTCAAGCGAGGCAAGTGAAGTGAATTTGTGCTAAAAGAGCAGGGATGGGAACCAACGTAGAACCCTGAAAATATGATCCATCACATTTATTCAAAACCTCCCCATTCGAACTGAAATCTTACACTCGACTCACCTAAACTCACTCAACTCAATCACCCAAGTGAACTCAGTCAATCAGTCAATCACGCAGTCCGTAAACTAACCCGCTACCACTAAAAGTCACTCATCCATTCATTCACTCGCTCGCCCGCTTCCTCAGTCACTCACTTTCCCTTTTAACGCTCTCATCTTCTTCCTCCTCAATTTTGCCATCAAGTATGCTGTGGGTCTCCCTCCACGGGGCGGGAGCATTGCAGTCAGGGCTGCAGGTGACCACCCACCCTGTCCGCTACCTCTGCCCAGGAAGTTCTACATGATTACATGTAACTATATTATTGTATGTGTCGTGCAACTGGCTTCCTTTCATCGCTAACAATACGTGCACACCACAACTACCAGCCTTCAGGCGATAGCTCAAGCGATAACATTGACCGCACTTGGACAAGTACGGAAACCGTAGCAGACGATACGGACTGGGTGCGAGTGCTTGTATAGATAGGATGATACCTGGTATCATACCTTGATAATTTTATTTCATTGCTTTCTACATTTTGCCTGCCTTCCTCCTTCCCTCGGTCTATCTCCGCTGCTATGGACCTTGCCGGAAGTAATTGTGATACATTTGAAAGATTGAAAATTAAAAATAACAGTACGGTGATAAGACGCGTACTAAGTAATCCTACAGGGTGGTGGAAATGGCCATTCATGCTCGTGTTGTTGATCCGAAACGAAACGCTAAAATCAATTCAACAGACGGCAAGACATTATCGGTCCAAATTGAAATATCGCACTAACCGATTGAGGTAGTCGTTTATGGGCGAGCACCTTATTTTTCCGATTCAACTTGCAAAAACTTCTGGTATTCAGATTTCAACCACATACTTGCACTCCTCGAATTGGGGAAGCTGTTCTCACAATTGCCAGCTTCAGAGGCTACCAAAACTCTACTTGGATGAGTCGGTGTGATATAGGTATTACATATTCCGGTCAAGGAGTGCCGCTTTTTTGGAAGAATTTTTTTTTTTTTGATTGATTTCTTTTCCCTTTGCCCTTCCTGCTCGTAGAAGGGGAGGTCTACATCACTTATGGGTCTAAGGTATTTACCGGTACTGCGATTGGATCAGGTTACGAGAGATTTCTGATGTTTGGAAAACAAGACAGAATGGCAGGGATAGTTTGTCGAAACGGAACGGGAGGGGATAAGGTGCATAATATAGCCATGTGGGGGATGAAGTCGTAACATTGATGTCGGTGAGATACTGTAGAAAGAAACGAAGATACGGTGGTGGGTCTCGAGTGCTGTCGGTAGCAGCGGAGGAAAGAAAAAGAAAGAACGAAAAAAAAAGAAAAAAAAGAAAAAAAAGGAGGGAGCAACAAAAGGAAACAGGAGGTTCATGTCAGCGTGCACTGCCGTGGGGCAAAGCACTCCCTGGTAAAACACACGAAGGTACTTGTACCGAAGCTGCCGTGTTGGGGTCGTTAATGAGGTTGAGTGACTGGGCCACCTCCACCACCCAACTCATATTGTCTGGGTTGTCTCAACCACACAGGTGGTATTTCATAGCGTTCTAGACTAACGCGAAGCTATCTTCCGACAGCTAAATAAAGGATAGTGAGAAGGAGCCCACGATGAGCATGGGCCCTTTCTTCGAACCAATGGAGTTTCCTTATTTCCGTAATACGGTACCGCTGTGAATGCTCTAAGGCTGGCCGGTGTGCGGAGGAGTGTGGGAGGATTTTGTGGGAGTTCCGAGTGAGAAGCGTGAATGAGGGATAGTAGAATTTAGGCGACGGTACCATGCGGACATTTACCGTACCGATACCAGTGGCATCGATCGTCTTGCATCGTGTCCTGATACCTAGATAAATTTTAGAGGGTTCATCACAAGCTCTTCGGGGGGCCCCCCAAGATATCCATTGCCAATGCACAAGACTATACCGTACGATTGTACTTTACGCCTTATCTCGAGATTCTATCAGACAGATACTCTACCATCCGCAAGTAGAGACATAATGCTGAGCGAGTGAAAACAGGCATTGCTGTTTGCATTTTTCCTGCTCAGAAATATACACACAAAAAAAAAGGTAGTACCTTGGCACAAATTTGTACGTAACAAGTACTCGAGTACTAGTGCCGCGTCCACATTTTTCAAATGCCCTCTTACCGTTCTCAACCAATACTCATCTAATCGAGTACCGGAAAACAGAGCCCATAATCAAAGAGGAGCCAACCCCAAGTACGGTAGTTCTATAGCTCTTCTAAAGTGGCTCCGTTGTTGCTGGGGCCCCGTTCATTGTTGGGTTTGGTTGTGGTGATAGTCGATTTGAGAGGGTCTAGCACCGTATCACTCCTAGGGCTTTAGCCCAGCTATAAAGATCATCCTTAACATCTCAAGGCATCACCCCACCACGACGGTAGGGAGGGTTTTAAGATACCGTACGGTAGAGTCGGTATTACCGGTATCTACATGCCCGGATTGCTCCAGAGCAAGAGCGGGGGTCTCCTAAGTTTAGGGTACAATACTTCACTAACATTTTCATATTGGTTGATTTTGAAGTGTCCATTTTTCGTCCCGTGGAGAGTACTCGTACTTACACTCTTAAATTATGATTTAGGGCCGTTTGTTTGTAGAGCGTATGTATTTGAAACGTCTATGATTGACTGCTTCTACAGAGGAATACTCGGAATGGAGCAGTTCATGGCAATAACTCAATAATAAGAATCCTGCGTCTCGAAAACGATAATTGGACTCAACTAGCCTGTTGACCTAGGATTATGCACTGAAGTCTCGCAAAACTGAAAGAAAAGTCCCAAAATAGTGAATTCGGTCCGGGTATGTTATGATATTGGGAATCTCCAACTAGACATCACTGGAGATTGATTTATCCATCTTGTTCCACTCTCGTCTGGCAATCAAATCCAGAGTGGTACAGGATGAATCCCGGAGCGTACATGAGACGAGGCTAAGGACCAACCAGGTGGAATCCGCACCCTGAAGACCACGCGCACCCCTCGCCTAAACAACGTTATTGGCGATCTGAAGGAAAGGCTGTCGGGCAGGTGCAGGCAAGCAGAAATCCTCAATTAAAACCCCCACCGGACGGAAAAGCAGCCTTCCATTGGTGGGGAGGAGGTTCTGGTCAGGTATGTGGTTATCGTAAAGGTGCATCTTTCTTTCAAAGAAACACCCAATTCACTTGTACGAGTAGAATAAGATGTACCGTAGCAGCACCCAGTCAGCAGGAGAGCAGCAGAAAAAGAAGCAGACAAGGGGCAGAACATCTAGACAAGCCACTCACGATGCCTGGCATCGCCAAGCAGGAGATGAGAACCGAAGCGAGCCTTCTGAACTGAATCTTGATGTTTCGGGTTACCACGTGCGGCGAAGGTTGGGATTTTTTTTTTTTTTTTTTTTTTGGTAACGCGGAAGACCTGCTGTGATCGTGTTTCACCGAAACAATTTTGTGCGGTTCCCCAGGAGGGAATGGGTGGGACGAGGAAGAAAAGGCAAAAAGAAAAAAAAGAAAAAAAGGGAACAAAGGGAGACGGGGAATCAAAAGGAATTAAAATGTTGTTTGTTTTCCTCGAGATACGGTACAGTCGCACCTCGCTATCCCGGATGGCCAAAATCCGCAGAATCTGTCCGGTTCAACGAGTAATCCGGGACAACGGGTCTGGTTTTGCAGTAAAGAATTTTTGAATTCACAGTGTTTCATACGGGACAGCGAGGTATCCGTATTATCGAGATCCGGGACAGCGGGGTTTGACTGTACTCTAGTATTTGGTGAGTTCAGATTTTGTCCTCTGCAGCTGGTGGTCATCACGAGCAGCATCGGAAATAGTGACACGGAAAAATAAAAAAGCGCCTTCACATAGAAGCTCGCGCATCCTCCTTATTTGTGGCTGTCCCTCCAACTTTCGCGGTTCTCTCTTACATGAAGGTTTGACGATAGTAGAAACTCTATGAGCAGCAGGGCATGGGTTTACCCATCCTACAGCGCAGGTTACATAATTTACTCGCGGTGTGCGAATCTCTTTTCATGAGGATGCTATCTGAGGCTACCGTGCTCTCATAATAATATTATCACTGTGTTTCCTCTGATTCTTGACCCTTGGCATTCCCTTGGCATGCCCTTCTTTAGTGCCTTATTGGTTCGGAAAGTCCCCGACACCTCCTTTAGGGGATGGATGGTTTCAAGGGGGATGCCTGCTCCCCAGAGAGTGGACCAAGCAGTTTCTCTATTCGAGCACCGTACTATGATAGTACTCGTACACCAGTAAGTACCTCACGCTAAGCTCTGACGGCTTATTCTCTAGACTTCTTTCCCCCTAAAGCTCATCGCCAGATCGGCCTGTGGTGTTGTTCGACCATGCTCCTTCTGTGCCTTACCCTCGAAAAGAGTGATGATGGATGGGAAAAGAAATTTGGAAGCAAGTGAAATGGACAAGATGGTCAGAAAAAAAAAAGGAAAACAAAAAAAGATGAAAAAGAAAGCACACAAAAGAAGCATCCGGTCAGAAGAGAAAAGCAAAGAACTGGAAAAAGAAAACTGAAAAAGATAAACGATAAAAAGCACAAGAAAAAGTACGGTACTCGAGTACGGTTCTTGTGGAGAGGGCTGTGAGGAATCATCCTTCCAGTACCACCAACTTCCATTGATGGGTAATGAACTAGAGACATGTTGCAAATCCAAGGTCCTGGGAAAGCCGTTTTTTCACCACAGGAACCAATTTCTTTTTGTATCAGGCTGAGTGATTATGCTGAAGCGAAAGTTTTTATTTGAAGGGTGGCGCTCTTCAAACATTTTTCTGATTTTATAAAGATGAAGATAAAAATAGGGAAATAAGTTTCTGTAAAGTACCGTACCACATTAAAGTTTAGGGTTCTTATAGGTGAAACCACCGATTTTGTAACGAGCAGGCGATTCAATAATGTGTGACCCCGTTTAACAAGCGAACGGGCTGGTTGCGGTTCTCCGAGGGTCAGGATCGCTGTATTTTATTCGCAAGACTCTTATTTGAGGAAGGTTCGATTCTGAATTCTATCGTGTTGCTTGACCACAGCTAACTGCTCGACTTTTGCTGTACGGCACTGTACGGTACTGCGCGTACGCCTTACCATGGCAGTAAAAAGTTCAGCAGGGGAAAGTTTCCCCTGTTGATTTGTCTGGAATCGAGGGCATGCTATTGCTGAGTATTCGGCTGGATCGGTTTGCTTCTGGACGCCTTATGCATTGAATGATGATCTGTCGATAGACGCTACCAATATTATAGATAATAGGTTCATGTATCTACTGGTGGGGCTAAAATAAGGAGCAACTTTCATTCGGAATCGCTGGTAGTCGAGTCTGGGCTTTTCGCTCGATACATCCCGCGAAAATCGGTAGCGACTAAGATGCTCCTAGATTGGCGCAATTTGTGCTATGTGGTTCAATCGCTTCTGCAACCAAAATGCTGCAGGTTGTTTTTAAAGCTCCCTACACACACGTGTTGAGAAACATACCAGTAAGCACTTCGCCATCAGACCTTTTGCGATCTCAGATTTATACTTAACTTGGTAATATAGGTTATCGATTCCTCCACCCACCCGACTTCTGATTGGGTACACTTGAGCACAACCAAGCAAGATCGACACGACTCGAGTACACAACGCAATGTTTCCCGGAGCGCGAAATAGATAGGATTCAATTAGAAGGGGATCCAATCGGATGAGTAGGTGCAGGGATTGAACGACTAAGTTGAGCCAACTGCTTAAGATATCGTACTGGGGATTGTATCGCTTGTTGAATTTTTATGGTTGAAACAAAAACATATTCTTGCGCACAAACAAACAATCGAAGAAGAGAGAGGTTAGGGCCACCTTTGTTATCGCTATTTCCCCGATCGAAATAGAATAAAGATTGAGGTCTCAAGAGAGAGCCGCCGTAAGCCAGTGAGCCAATTTTTGTGCGGTTCTAGAAACAAAGTACGCCATTTCGTAAATATATCCCGATCCGTCGTCTTACAGGTGGATAAACAACCAGGTGGGTCTAACAACCAGAGATGTGCTGCCGCCCCCGGGTAACAGATTATAGAAACGACCCAAAATCGATAAAACAAGGTACTACTGTACTCGAGTACAAGTCTGTGCCATTGTGGAATATTAGAGGCGGTTGGGCTAAACTCACATCCGGCCTGCTGTGTGATATTGATGTTCTTATGATAACGACCTATGGTGCATAGAGCTTCATACTGTCGAGGGCTAAGGAATACAAGGAACTGCATCTGGTATTCTTTCTCAAAAACCCTCACCGGAACTGGAGCAGGATAATTGTAAGTGATGGTGTAGTGGTAAGCAAGAACCGTCTGGACATGCTCAGGGGTGGGCAATTATATGCCCGGTGAAACAACGCCGAAACAAGCTCTACGACCATGGGCAAGAGGGAGAAGTGTAATGTACTGTACTCGAGTACGTAGTGAGAGTCGGGAGCTATTTAGCATGTTGGGGGGGGGGGGGGG